>DWJN01001416.1:0-18086 GCA_018248895.1 Carystus phorcus
TTTTCCGCAGGCCAGCGCTCTTTCCATGATATGTCGGGAAACTTTTTGTCCTAGAATTGCCGTGAGGTCTAGATTTATGCGGGAAAAACTAAAGTCATAAATGACACACTGATTTCCACGCGGGCGAAGCTGCGGGTACAGCTAGTGTAATAATAAGAGTGAAGATATAATAATACCAATAATAAAGTAATACGTTTGGGGCATTGTACTGAACTCTTAGATATGTGTCGGGTCTGATGGTAACTTTTCATCATCCTTTCTGGTCGTGAGCAATACCAAAAAAGTCCCCGAAAGACATTATAATGCTCTTAGAATAACTCCGAAGAGAGCTCGTCTACTTTCATTACTCTAGAGCATACTCCATCACGCTGCTCCAACGCGGATTAGTGGCCAATTCAAGTTTTGAAAGATTTTAAGCTGCACGAAGGTCTTCGACACGAATTGACAATTGTTGTTTACCATGACAACAGGAACGGATGGTTTAACATACCCTCTTAAGTACGGAAATGCTCGAGAAATTTTTGCCACTAGCGGTCACCCATCCAGGTCCCGACCACGCCCGTAGTTGCTCAACTCTGTCGATCGTACAGGATTGATTCGAGCTGCCGGGCCCTGAACACTTTAATCAAACATGACATAAATTTCAATCAAACATAATACATCAGCATACATGATATTGATTTCATTGATAACACGATTAAATCCCAAATTCAAATAATGTGAGTACCTCTGACGATGAGATGAGTTACGTTTATAACGAACGGACAAACTCAACAAATCGATACTGAAAACCGCAAAACAATCGAATGGTTCGGTTTCAGTTTCAACCGCATGCAATATAACGATATGGTATAACAATAATTTTGAGCACTATAAATCAAGTTTAAAACAATCATTTCGTAATACTCGTTACAAATTGTATAGGTACATTTACCATTTACTTCATATTGTACTATGTGTGAAAATGTACATAAGGTCAGTACCGCCAGCTAATCCGGTAATTTTTCGACAAGTGAGTAATGCTCAAATTATATTCACTTGCAGTAAATTATTTCAGTTTTAGCCGGCTAATCTATACATTTATAAACATTATCTACAGTGTATTAAAGCTGCGGAATAGGTACCTAAAAAATCCTTTTATTATTTTTGTGTGTTATGTAATAACTTTATATAAGGGTGAATCTATTTAAATAATCCTTTTTTATTCAAATGTTGGTGTTTGTCATGTGGCCCACTTTGAATTATCCGTAATAATGTGCATTTATTTGATACTTATGGCCTCGGAATCGGAATATTTAATGCGGCGTATTGACAAAACGATTATAATCGTACCTTATATGAAATACATACCTAGAGAAGTTTAAATTCTAAGACGTAAAAGCAATAAAACATAGGTGTTATGCATACATAATAAATATGATATAAGGTACAATAAGATATTTTGTAGGTAATTTATACTTAAGGTCATAATAATAATGTGATATAGTGGACACGAATAGGTACAGAATTTATAAAACACTTTACAATACATTTTGTAGATAGGTATTGTTTATCTCTAATTGAATTGTTTTAATTGTACGAACATTTTTTATACCTAAAGACGTATACAATCTTTATAAGTAGAGCTTTACCTCTTGGGACGTTATCACAAAATTCTTTTGGAAAACCTGTATTAAGTAAATATTTTTACTCCGTAATAACTTTCTAAAAGTATTTATCTATTTAGATATTGTGACGAGGTTAAAAAGAGCCAAAAATATATTTAATGTTTACTATGACTTTTTCTGTGAAAAGCTTAGGTTTTTTAGGGGTATGTATTATTAGTTACTAAATTATTGAGACAATAAAATGTATACAGTACAAAAAAAAAAGAAATTTATTTCATCCTAGCGTTTGGTATATCATTTTCGATACTGGTGCCGCTAGGAAATCGTCACTACCTAAATTTAAGCGCTTTATTCCTGCTCATATGCGTAATTTAATTAAAGCATTGTTAAAATAGTTTAGGCAATGGAAATCACAGAAAATTTATTAAATTGCCAATGGCTAATACTTTGATCTTTGTTCCACTTTTCAGTCAATGTAGGGGCACAAAAGATTTATGTTAATACCAAATACCAACATGCCCATTATTTGTATAATGAACTAAATAAAATGGATTTTGTAAACCACAAATCTATTGGATATTTCCGTTTCAACTGCGGCCATTAACAGTTAGTTATTTATATATTTTAATTTCATCGTAACGGCACTAAACTATTTTATATTGCAAAATATGTATGTATGATAATAGTAAAGAGTGACAAGTTTTTTGCTTTCCATAAATTTTCGCCTAACTGACAAAAAGTAAATAGAAGACGCCCTTTACGTCTAGTTTCTCAACAATGAGAACCAAAAATAATTAGTAGCATTTGCGTTGAGCAAATAGACAAGTTTTAGTTGATAAAACCCTAAATTGAAATATTCTAATTAATACCTTTGAACGAGCAATGTTGTATAGTACCTACATACATACATATATCAACAATCTCGGAAACGGCTCAAACGATTTTCTTCATGTTTTGTATTTAGGGGGTTTCGAGGGCGATGAATCGATCTAGCTAGGTATTATTTTCAGAAAACGTCCTTTTAAACCATGTTTTCATTGGATAAAAACCTCCTGCAATATCATTAGAATACGAAGCTAAATTTCGCCACCATTTACGAAGTTAGAGTAGCTCGCTCGAGAATCGGGGGCCTTGAAACGCAGAAAACCCGGGTTCAAGTCTCGGTCCGAATATTTATTATTTTCTTTCTTTTTTTCGAGAAAATTAATGGTATTAATTATTACTTTCTTAAGGTTATAAGTGAAAATAATTCCAAAAAAACATGATGTACTAAAAAAAAAACACCGAGCAAAGCTCGGTCATCCAGGTGCTAATAAATAACGCTACAAAGTCAAACTCCACACTGTAACACTTACTCACGACTGCCACGGATAACATATAAAGACAATACAAACCCAGACCGAGAAGAAATTTTAACTCAACATTTCAATGTTTGCCTCTCCAAAAATCAAAACCAAGACCCTTCGTAGTGCGTTGATAACCAAGAAGAGGGAAAAAGGAAAGAAAGTATTGGCTCTCAAGTTCCTAGCCAGAACACGATCATTTACAGCTAATTCAAGCAAACGGGCTTCGTGGACAGATAGTTATAATATTAACTTAAAAATAATATCTATTGATAACACTTCAATTCTTACGGGAGCTCAACAACGAAGTGGGTTTTCAAAGTTATATGCGCATTAGGAGTCAAACTTGCTTTACCCAAAGTAGAGCATCTTGAGGTTTTTGGCATAGCTCAAAGTACCTACATATTACATGAAGTCTTGAACATGTGTGAAGTCTACAAATTTGCAATTAGTTAGAGTACCCTTTATACCATTTTATACCCTGTATTGAAATCATTATTGATTGTGTTGAGTGGTGAAGAGCATTACACCATTTATATATTGTATAATTTACTTGTCCATACATAATTTATTTAATATATTTTCTGCTTTAGAATCCATACGAATATCATACACAAAAATATTTGAACTATGTTTTGACGTCATAATTACATTATTATTTTCTGCACGTCTTATACAAAACTACTATACGAAACAAATTTAATTTTACTTGCTTAAAATTACTCTAAAATAACATGATGACAACCCGCATCGCGCAATTGTTATCATGCCGAACCGCCGTTTGAAAGGCTCTGGCTTCGATTTCCAGCGGGGCAGAAATTTGAATGATAAGTTGAAATTTCGGTTCTCGGTCTGGGTTTGTATGCCCTTGTCTTTGTATGCTGACCATGGCACCCACGACAAAGGGAATTCTAGTGTGAGGCTATGAGAGTGTGCCGTTATTATTATTAATACATTAAACATCTTTTAAAATACCTAGGTCATTATATAAGCAACGAAAGTGCCACGATATTTCGTAGTACTACTTGAAATGTTATCCCCAATACCAGTTCATAATTCCGGAGCATCGTAAAAGCGAAAAAGCGAAAAAATCGAATACGGCTGATACTACAATTTTGGCGCGAAACCCAGAGCGTTGTTGTCGTAAATTTTACAGAGAATTTTTAGTTTTTACTAATTAAGCGATGTGTATTTTAAAAACACAGCTTAAAAAGGTTTTTGCACTGTTGTAGAAGATTGTTTTCGTGACAAGAATTTAGACTAAATATAAGCACTTATATACTACTTTTATTGTTGATTTTCAAACACTTTTTCACATTTTTTCATATTAACATCTTAATAATATGTTTCTTTTATGACTTTTTCACTATGTACAATTTTTGTGTACGTCAAATTTCCTAAGTGAAGAGTTTACTTTTGTTTCTTATTGTCAGAAAATTTACGATAAGTGCTCATTGTCACTTGTCGGGTATCCAACGGAATGTCGGTTAATTGCCGCGACCCAAACCACCAAAGGCGACATCAACAAGAACAATAAAGAAGTCGAAAACCGATTATTACTAGTAACTCTTTCAAATGCTACAATCTGTTATACTTCTATATTATATTTACTTCTGAAACTATTTGGTACTGTGCATCACAAAATAAATACTCATTGCGAACAACGCTCTAATATTATAAACATCGACTGAACGCCAAAAACAATCCGTAAAGGATTATAAAGATTATCCGCTATGTAGGATATGTATTTGTGAAAACAACCACATTATAGTATGGCTAACTCCAAAAGATTACAAAGCGAAATCAGAGGTGTGATTGTTGTAATAATTGACCACAATGCTCGGTTGGAATCATGTATTATATCGAACGTGTTTCGCCGGTTGGTACGATTTCACGTGCCAATCAACTCAGTTGGAACCGCAGAGTACACTTGTATTGGTTTCAGTACTCCAATACGACGTTTGCTATTGCAACGGTCAGAAAGCGTCACGGTCAGACTAATAGGTAAATACATATATACATTTGCCGATGCCACAATAACAATTACCTTCGAAGTTTACATTAATAATTTATGTAAAACATCATTACATCGTGTTTTTTTACGTTTAACTTTACAAAACTATCTCATTACAGTCTCTTTACAACTTATTGCACTATACTTCAGAATGGATTGTTAGAAGTTGCTAAGTAGGTACTTTATTTCTGAACAAAAAGTATTTCAATTACAAAAAGAAATAAAAAATTACAAAAAGATTTTTGTAGCCTATTGCCTTGTAAATTATGGAAAGAGAGCCTTCCTCGAATTTATTAAGTTCTGAGTACGCAGGATTATAGATAAATCTTTATCCCGCTAAGGCGTTATTATTATAGCATAATTTTACAATGACAAAGTATTTTACATCAATGAATATGTTTCATTACGTTTAATATGAAAATATCATTTTGGAGTAACCATTTATATACAAGTAAGTTAATATTTACTAGTCCTACTAATATATCCTACTTATTGAAACCATTACCAAATTTGCATGGGTAAAAAGTGGACAGCCATGTAAGTAAGTCTGTATTTACAAGATGACAAATCTCCCGCAATACGTGTCGCTCGACTTAGCCCGACATCACTGGACAAGTCTGGCAACATTGCGTGACTCTTTCCTTGTAGCTGCCTCGCTACAAGAAACAGGTCGCTCGACTTCTCTCGAAATCTCCAGCGACATTTATCGCGGGATATTTGTCCCGTAGCGAATAAGAGGCTTTAAGTTCACACCGTATCTAATGCACATCAAAAAATGGCAGTTGCCCATTTTCCTCTAATACTTAACGTAAAAATATGTGTTAAAACTAAACGAGGTCAGAAGATTTTTGGTTCACTTCGCTAGCTTTTCAATGTAGTAGGTAAATAATTATTATATTGAAAGTTAAAACAGTAACTGATTGAAAATATTCAAACATGAAGGTCAATTAACTTTAAAACCTTTTACATGATTTTTACTAGTAATCAATGCGGTAGATACATTATACTAAAGCAGTGTAATTCATTTGTTAATCACGTAGCGGCGGTTCCATTAAACCAACGCTCTGAATATAAACTTAACGTAGATTTAGTCTACATTGCTTTATTTATGAGACTGAAATATCCGGTTTAAATTAAATTATAAAGCTCGCCGGCGGGTGATGTGAGCATTTGACCCTACCGACCGGCTGAAAATTTAACGAATGACCACCACAAAAGGAAATTACAACCGTTGTACCTATGTAACGTGCGAATCTCTGCGTCGAGCCTTTATACACATAATGTTTCTACAAAAATGTTTACGCCTGATAGCAAGATACTGTAAAATATTTATTTGCGGTACGAAGATAGCATTTATAGCTGCTCGAGTTTTAGCGTTGTGTTTGATGCTTTCGGTAGCAAACGTTATTTCCGACGATTTTATAATATAAACTGCAACATCGGATGCCAGGAGAAAATTTTTGTATTTTAAAATTAAATTGTAAAACCGTTGCAAAGCTGCGATTTTATAGAATATTATGTTATTTCTTTTGTTAGCTCCTGGTTTATTTAATAAATGAAGAACTTTAACAAGGTGTAAGTGGAACTTTATGCAGTTTAGTTGAAATGAGAATTAAAATACAGATCGCGTAATTTAAGTGGGCAGTGCCATTGGCTACGTATATATGTATGTACATCTATTTCACATGGATATTCGAGGACTGGTAACATTGAGTCTTCTTGATTATTTACTTCACTAATACTACAAGCAAAATACATTATAATAATGATTGATTACGGGATAGTGGTTAGATAACCGCGGACTATTGGATCTGACCGAGTTTGATCGGGGTTAAACTAGGTACTAATATCTCGCGACCTATAACAGGGTGCTGGCATCAGCTGGCGATATCTGGCTGGCTTATCAATTTGTGCCACGAGCGGGAGTAATTTTACTCAAATTTTGATGCCCATTATTTTACTATATTTTTGTTTTGTTTTGTGTTTTTTGTTTTGCTTTGAAAATGGTTGCAAAATTAGTAATAGGTAATAATCGTAGTTCTGAACTGTAGTATCACGACCGTTATAAACTTTACTGTAACTTTGTGGATTAAGTGACTACATCAGTGGAAATCATTTTATCGTCATATCATTAACAAAGTCTTATCTGTTGTATAATTATTTGTTGTATGTTAATTATTCCCTTACACGTTCATATATTAACGAAATAGATTGTTTGATCGCTCTCAAATTCATTGTCACGGAGAAAAGATAAAATACTAATATTCATTTCTAAACAAAGAAAAATGAGGCTTTAGCAGTGCGTGACGCAACAAATAAACGCCCACTTAATACACAAACAGAGTGTAAATTTATGCCGCGTAGTATCTCTGTAATGCCGCACCCGTGACAATGCGTACGTACCATTGTGTAATACTCAGATTGTAACGGATCAGAACGATATCTGTAAATAGACTATGGGCTTAGAAAGGATAATCTATTAAACTCATAATAAAATTGGAACGGCGTGAAATTTGTATTTCCTTAATTATTCGTTCATTTAATTGTTTAACATTACAGGTACAGGTGTCAGTGTAAATAATAAGTCTAATTGTAGTGATGTTTAAAATTGTGGGCTAATTATAGTTGTCATTTCTTTACATAATAAAGATTTTTAAAACGGTGTATTCTGGCGTGCAAATACAGCCTTGGCGACAACTCATTAATGGCCCACTACTGAACTCTTCTCGTCTCTTGCATACTTCAAAACGCTCTACCACTGCTCCAGTGTCAATTGGTGAAGGGGTTAGTGGCCAACCCAAGTTTTGGGAGTTTTTAAGTCGCCCAAACGCCTTCAATGTGGCTTAACGACTGCTATCTATGATATCAACCAGCACGCTTAACATTCCTCTTGAAGTATGGAAACGATCTAGAATTTTTTAACCACTAACACTAAATGTTTTGTCTGATATTTTTATTACTGTTGCTATAAAATATGTTATAGCATAAAATTGTTTTCCTACAAATTTATTTGTTATATTTAAGGTAACGTTAAATGTTCTTTTAACTACCTTACCTACCTTACCTATAGTAAATCTGTAACTTATAACAGTCCTTCACAAAAATTTTGTTACGCTTTTGTATTATACGTTATTTCAGATATTTTTATGAGAGAAAAGACTAAGCTACCGCTTCTTTGTTTTCTTACTTTACGTTAGACGTATTAAAGTTTGCTATATTAAAAACGAATATAACTACTTAAACAAAAATCATTTCCTACAGTGTATAGTGCATTATATAAATTATTCTGATGAAAACAGACCGTAACTTTTATTCGATCTAAAAGTCAGTATAAATCACATTAAGAATGAACGTCGCGATAATTTTAGAAATCGTTCCATTACTGCCCCAATGATATCTGATCATGAGATATCTGACATTATAAGATTAGCAGTATTATTTATTTTAATTATAAGCTTATATGTATTTTCTATTATAAATATATTTCTATGTATACATATATATAATCTCATCTACACATACATCTACATCCACACGTTAAGATAAAAACCGACAAAGTAATTGGTTTTCGGTGAATTTAATATGGGTTACTTATTATTATTATAATAAATCATTGTCTCTAAAAAAATGTATTAAAACATACGTTAGAAAAATTTTTGAGTACATTAATTTTTACTTTTTTTTGTGTTAATAGGAAAGAGTCTATAGTTAATCTATGGGACAAAATATACTTTTATCGTTATACAAACGTTACGTTCAAGATCCTTTAGGGGATGATTAACAAAAATCTTAGTGTCCTCTTTCCTTTTGAATAAATAGTGCTTTCTGATAAACGTTCATCTTTGTTATTTATAAGTAGATTGTTAACAATATCTTAAAGGTCACATAAAAATATACTTAATAAATAAATCATACAAAAAGCTAAAATCGAACTCATTCAATTCTGAACTCCATTAAAACCGTAGTCAAGAAACTGACATCAGTAAACTTACTTTCGTCTTATTGAGACGATGTCTTCAGGAAACTTAGTGATTGGTTTGTAATTTTAGAACACTTAATATTCTAACAGAATACTGACCCTATTTTCAAATTCCGTCTAATTAGGGCAAGGTATTAGACATTCTAATATAATGTAAGTAATTTCATAAAATACTTAATTATTAGAACGTAGAAAGGTTTCAAGGGAAAGAAATTCGGACAGCGCATTTTAATTAAGACGATAAGAACATTGCTTTTTATTCTCTTCCTAAATTATTTATTTTCAACCTGCGAAGGTTTCGGAATTGATCATGATTTGTTTATGTAGTCTAAATCGTCTTACGAAGCAACTCCGCAAAGCTTCAAAGCACGGACATCAAAATCCGTATATACATTCAGTATAAGAATACGATTTAAGTATAACATACGACGCATCAGCAATTGTATAAAATTAAGTATAATGTATGCTAATAACTAAAGAACGGTTAAACCTTCACCTTAAATATTATTGTTTTTTTTTCGATCGTTGACTTCATCATATTCGTACTTTACTTTTTCAGTATTCAATATTTCTTGTATCATATAGTACAAAAGAATTTACATACATTAGTTCGGATAGAAGGTCCATATACTTATTAGTTTTGCTATTTGCTACAGAAATAAAGTATCACATCATAAAAGTATCTTATTTGTTTAAATTATACAATTTTCATTCCAATTTTAAATTTTTACAGAGCAGTAGACAAAGTTTACCAAAGATTTGTTATTGCCGAAAAAATGGACGTAAGATCATTACGTTATTATTATTGCAACGGCCCGGCGGCGGCTCTAGAAGAAACTTTTGAACACTTTCTAAATTGGAGAACTGGAAAATCAAACCTGATTTCAAAGATCTTGTTGCTTAGTTGGTAGTAGCTCTATCTGCGAAGCGAGAGGCCCTAGGTTTGGATAGGCTGCCAGAATGTAGATATAATTTCATTTATGCATCGTATACAGTTTTAGTTTATATAAGTAATTTCATACCTATAAAACTCATCGGCATTTCGATATCTCGAGGGCTCTCGTCACCAACTACCTTCACCTCGTTATGACTAAACCTATTACTAAGCTATAATAGATAACCTCGGCGACCTACATTCGTCAGTATCTGGCAGCGCTGGCGAATCTCACCGGATTTACCGCGCTGTCACCGTCTCGGTTCTCATTCTATTTAAAATAGTAGATAGATGAAGCTTCTTAACCCTTATTACTAGCGACATCGTCCGCCGAGATATTGGACTTCTAATAGGACAATACGTAGACAGTGTAAAGTAAATGGGACGTATATTTTTTTAATTAAAGCCAACAAACTAAGAGGGTGTGGTGGTAAATAGTTTTCGCAGGCTATTACCAGCACCATTGTGTAAAGGCATGACCAATGCGTTATAAGCCCAGGAAGAATAAAGGGGCTCTCAAGCCCGGCTATTTTTATATTGATACAAAGTCTTTCCACCGTTTTTATCTCTTAAATACAAATTAAATATGTTTTGTTTATGCTCGCCCACACTACATAAGTAACTCCTTACATAATTGACGTTATCCATCAGTCAGCTTTTGTTAGCGGTTCATTAAATAGGTTTTAACTTGTAAAAATGTTTTGTTATAAAACACTCTCTCTCTCTGTTTATCTATTTCTCTTTTTTCCAGCTGTTAAAACTTATATGGGACATGGTTCCCCGCTGTAAATGTGACGAGGAAATTTTTACATAAGTTATGAAAGTTAATGACTTAATATAAATGTTATAAATTTTCCCGTCACTATGATTAAGTTCAGTTTATTTTCGAGTTGCTAGTTTTAAATTTAAAGTAAATTTACCTTTTATGAGATAAGAACTATTAGTAAATTTCGTCATCGTACTTGATTTTGAGAAAATCGATAACAGTCTTAAATTCCATGTACGAAAATATACCTATTACAATTTAAGAATATGTGTTCATAAGTATGGTGTAATATTAACGAGTTACTTAAAATACTAAAATTTGAAATAGTATTGAATTCGAAAAAACACACCACGTTAACTGCGATCATATTTCACTAGCACAATGAATACGCGGGAGTCGTTGTGAATTTCAACTGACTGCTTTTTCACAAAAGTATAATGCCTCAGATAAAGACTCAAAGATGAATTATTGAAAGTTCTAGTGGTTTAAAAAAGGCAAGGCTGTCGATTAAGACTTTGTAGTCGAGCAAACTGTCTCGGTTTACTTGTTGATAGAATTTATCAACTGTAGTGATATCAAGGTATAAAATTTTAGACATCCTAAGGTAATGATAGGTTACTTAAGAAAATCCTTACCTAACTTATATGTATGGACTTCAATCGACTAATGCCTTTTAGTGGGCCATTAATGGGTTGAATGAATTTAATGTCCATACACTAACAGAGGACGGGTCTCTCATTGCTGAGGCCTTCACCATACTGCCCCATTGCGGGTCGTTTGAGGGATAAGTGGCCAAGTCAAGCAACGGAAGTTTTTATGCCACCCGAAAGCCTACGATATGGCTTTATGACTACTATTTATGATAATAATTGGAACCGACGGCTTAACGTGCCTTCCAAAGTACGAAAGCGCTCAAGAAATTTTGCCATTATTAATTACTTATTCACAAGCGCCCGTGCTTGCTGTTTCTTAACTCGGTCGATCGCTTGTGATCAACACAAGCCGCCGGACTATGAGCATTTGAACGTGTTATATACAAATAAATGTTTGATGTTATATGTATGTATAATATCAACGTCAACTCAAGTATTTTAATAAATTGAAAGCGTCATAACTTTTAATTTTAAATGAATAAAGCTTTTAAAATCGTATATTCAACATCTCTAAATTCGTTTTTATAATTTGTCTACTAGAATAAAAAGAACTAACTTCTTTAAACCAAACCAAAACAGCTTTATCAGGTGAAATAAAAGGTTAACTAACTCTTTTAAACGAAGCTAAAGCAGAAAGTTAGTAAGGGTATTTAATTTTCTCCGTAAAATATACAAATTAAGGTAGCATTGGACTGAAAAAGAAACTTGTCGCATATGTTAGCGTTCCAGCTCGTTGCGTCATTGCCGCTGGCACGAGAATTTTTAGTTCAAGGTTTTAATCTTCATAGGGAACACAATAACACTAAATAAAATGTTACGAGTAGGTACATAAAAGGACTATAAACTTTTTCTAGTCACTGAATATTCAAATCAGTTTTTATACTATTTTAAATGACGTACTTTACAAAACAATTCAAATACAACAACATTTATTTGAAACCTTAACCGCAAAGACTATTGTTGCATAAAATATCCGCATCGTGTACAGGCGCTGTGTACACCATGTTGTGAGGAATCGATCCAATCACAAATAGAATCTAACTTGTGAGATAAGTTGTATACGACATCATAAAGGTAGATCGTCGGGTAGCAAAATCCGATTCGTCATAAAAGTATAATAATAGTGGGTCGGGGGTGCCGCAACAACGGCGGTGACCTACACAGCGCGCGCCGCCGCGGCAGTCTTCTGTCGAGCTTTCTAATGACCTCAGGCGTTCTGTGTTGCGCGATAAAACACATTTAATCCTCTGAAACTGTTAAAGTTAATCGCGATTTGTTTATCGTATGGTGGACTTTCAGGACAGGCGCACTCCGCGTTACCTGCGTGCTCAACGGTTGCGTCACAAAAATGAACTCTAAACACTAAAGGATAACTGTGTTTTATAGGTAAGTGGATGTAAACTGATAGTTTTAAAGGTAAGATAAACATCTTAAATAGTTACGAAAAGTTTTCATTTTCTCATTTGTTAATAACCTACCGGGTTTTTAATTAGTTTAACCATTCCACGTAGATTTAACAGACTCCTAAATGCAATGTTTACTTCGCGGTGCATGTGGTAGTATAGAAGCTATGTCAGAATCAAAACTGTGTCAAGTGTTAGTGAGATATCTACGTACTTTTTATATAAAAACGACAAGCAGTAACTACATTATAGAGAAGAGCATCATTTAAAACGGCTTTGGTGCATAAATATTTACTAACGAGCGTCAGAAGTTTGTTTTGAATTTTATAAAGGTGAATCCACTTACTCGTAGTAATTTAAAGCTCCAAACTATTTTGATTAGTTTAAAGCATGATTTGCAATGTTTTTGGTGGATACTACGATATTGTAATAAAATATTACGTATGAAAAGTATACGTACACAAGTTCTATAAATTAAAAAAAAACAATGGCGATACATAATTTGTTGAAAAATTGAAACCGCAAGTTTTTTACATGTTATTCTTTAATGGAATGAAAATTCCTTTGATCACGAAGCGTCGCGTGTTACAAGTACTTTTATTTTGGTCTACGTACAGTCAGTCGGCTTCGCAATCGATATTCAGTATGGAAATTACCGAGTATTATATCAAATAGTAAGAGAAATTTATAAATCATTTGTATGACATAATATTTTATACTTACAAAGCTTTTCAATTTATTGTTGCTTTTCTTTCAGGTTGATGCTATGAAAAACAACAACTATATAATAATGTAATTATGAAAAAGGTTTTATGTTTTGAAGCAAGGAAGAAGAATAATCGTGATGTATTGCAAATTATTTCAATATTATTGGTTTTTCCCCCCATTTTCCGAGCTCAAAATACCCTGGGATGCTCCGACGTAATCAAAAGTAACAAATGCTCATGTTATACATTTGAAAACGGTATGATTATTTTGTTCAATTGCCATTTTTATATTTAAAGGTAACTTTTGCATAAACATACATTCTGTTTCAGCTTTATTTCTGGATTGCCAAGACACGTCCGCTAAGGATATTAAACAAGCACTTAAAAGCGTGACTAATGTACACTCGTTTACTATATATGATCTCGATGGTAGTGAAGAAGTTTTGGGACCACATTTTGTACCACAAGGAGTATGCATTAAGCATATACATATATCAAGAACAAGCATAAGAGATATAGATGATGAGACTTTTATGCCGCTTAGGAAGTGCCTTGAAACGTTAAGCATTGTATCGAGCAAAATTAAGTTTATGCCGCATAAAGCATTTTCCGGCATGCTGAAATTGATATCGATAGAACTAACTTCTAATTACATCGAAGAAATACCCGGTTATAGCTTCTATGCCATTCCTTTGATGAAGCTTAATTTGAAAGGGAATATGATCCGACATATATCAGAAACTGCTTTTTCCGGTTTAGAACAAACGTTAACTGAAATTGATTTAAGTGAAAATAACTTAACCTCATTTCCCATAACTTCTATCTCAAAATTAAAACACCTCAAATCCCTTCATTTAGCGTGGAATGAAGTGTCTTCATTTCCTTTTGTAGAAAATTCCGATTTAACATCATTGCAATACTTAGATTTAGATTCCAATAATTTTGAATTTATTTCTGAAGACTGCCTTAAATTTAGTCCGTCCCTGACAATATTATCGTTTCACTTTAATTTTATAAACGGTATTCATTACCGAGCATTTTATTCCCTTGTTAATTTAAAATCTTTAGATTTGAGCCATAACAGGATTAAGATGTTGAACATTAATCTCTTTCAGAATAATAAATTGTTAGAGTTTGTAGATTTAAGCCACAACCATTTACATCATATTCATGGCCTACTTTGCAATATGCCGTCTCTTGCAGAAGTATTTTTAAGTCATAATAATATATTGGAAGTGCCAATAGATTCATTTCTTAACTCGACTAATATAAGTAAAATACACTTGGAAAAAAATTGTATTAACAACATAAATAGTAATAGTTTTAGCGATTTAGATAATTTAGAAGAGCTGCATCTAGATTATAACTTTTTGAATCAAGTGCCACATTATATATTATTAAATAATAGGAATATAAAAACATTGAGATTAGACAATAATAATTTTAGTGATTTAAATAATAATACACTAGAATCTTTAGTGAGTTTAAAATATATCAGAATGAATAATAATAGACTTAAAATTATCTTAAAGCCTCATTTTCATAATTGCTTAAAAGTAGAAGAAATATATTTAGATCACAATAAAATAACTTACATTGAACTTGGAACATTTAGTGTTATGAAAAATTTAAAGCATTTAACGTTACATAATAACCATCTTTTAGATTTATTTGATATTTTACCTAAAGGTAAATCAAATTTGCTCACACTATACCTTGACTCTAATATGTTTTCATCAATTAATCAGTTCATACTAAGATCTCAGGAACGATTATATCAGTTTAGTGTAAAAGACAACCGATTAAAATTTATTACAAAGAGTACATTCAATAATTTAACATACTTGACTCGCCTCGAACTAAATAAAAATGAAATTTCAGTAATAGACGATTTCTCTTTCCAACGACTGACTTCAGCACGATTTTTAGATTTGCAAGAAAATAGTTTACGGAATATCACAAGCTACACATTTTTTGGTTTAAGTGAATTAGAAGATATGGACATCTCGAACAATCAAATTATATACATTTATGAAATGGCTTTCGATACATCAAAAAAATTAAGAAGCCTAAATCTTTCTAACAACAATCTAAAGATATTGCATAAAAATATGTTTCAACAAGGTCTGCCATTAAGTACATTGTACTTGGATAATTGTGAGATTAATTTGATAGAAAATGGTAGCTTTCACGGTTTAAATAATCTGAAATACTTGTCTTTAAAAAATAATTCTCTAAAGTCTACCGATTTATTGGCTCTTGATGTACCAGGATTAAAATTTTTGGCATTATCTTACAACATTCTTGATTATTTACCTGTTGAAGCTTTTTCACAACTCCCACTTTTAGAAGTTTTATTTATGGAACATTGCAATATAGAAAATATTTTAGATGATACTTTTATTTATAATAAAAATTTGTTAAAACTTAATATTGCCCAAAACATTATCAGTGCAACCCCGACAAATCTATTTGGTTTACACCATTCTATTTCTGAATTCAATATAAGTAATAACTTCCTGGACGACGTCCCTTACAACACTTTACATAATTTTACATACTTAGAGACTCTAGATATAGCAGATAACTTATTACCAAAAATAGAATTAAGTGGTTTTGTAAAACTTACTAAACTAAAACATTTAATTTTGAGAAAAAACGAAATTCAATCCATTACATCGACAAAAAAGGTTGTGCTACGAGAACTTATACTGTTTGACATAAGCTTTAATAAATTAAAACATCTCTCATCCATTATTTTTGAAAATTTTCCAAATATACAGAATTTAAACATTTCCTACAACGATATAATAAATTTTGATTTTTTAACTTCATACAAGAAATTTGGGGTTTCTTTAATAAATATAGATCTTAGCAAAAATCCTGCTGTAACCTGGACCACATCCAAAACAAACTACAATAACGATACTTTGATTGCAAACTTATATGAGTTACATATTTGTTCTACTAATTTAAGTAATATTGAAGAAATTACTTTTGAATCATTCACAAGTTTACAACATCTCTATTTGAAATTTAATAAAATTAGGCGTTTATCTATCAGTCCATTCTCAAAGCTTTTACTCTTAGAAAATTTAGACTTAAGCTTTAACAGAATTACACATCTTAAGACTAGTAACTTTCGAGGGCTTACTAAATTAAGTACACTGTGTTTGTCCAATAACAACATTGAATCTATGGAGTCTTTTGATGAAGATTTGTATAACTTAAAGCTTTTAGATCTATCTCATAATAAATTACAAAATATACTTAACGAACACTTTATAAACTTGATGGAACTCACGGTTCTGTACTTAGGGTACAACAACATTAAATATATATCAGTAACTGCCTTCAAAAATCTTAACAAAATAGTACAAATTGACTTAGAGCACAATAAACTGCAAAGCATATCGATTGAATTATTAAATTCCATAGAAAATCATGTACAGGATATATCTTTAAAAGGTAATCATTTTATATTTAATTCTATATTTATAGCTTTTTAGTAGCTTGGAACGATTACATTTTTGTACGTAATTTTTCTGTTTTCAGATAATGTGATTATTTGCAAATGTCAAAAGAATAACACGTGGACATGGATACAAGATCATCCCAAAATTGTCAAATCAAATGCGGTAGTATGTTTCAATGATGATTATCCCAGAGATAAATGTAATTTTCCGATGATTTCTCAAGTATCAATCGATAAGCATAATGATAATTCGGTATCTGTTTCCTGGTTCATTCGGAATCGTACTGCAATAAAAGGTTTACAAATTCTCTACTACAATGAAGATACAGATACGAACGTAAGTATTGCTTGTCGCACAAGTATATGTATAAGTTTATTTTTAATTTCGTTTCAATTGGATCGTATTATTAAACTTTATTTTCTATTTGTAGGTCAAATCTAAATATGTTGATAAAAATGATATGTCAACTTACATTAGTAATCTACAATCCAGTAAAAATTATATCGTTTGTGTTATTACGTTATATGATGATCAAATGTTAACTATTGACGAAGAAGACGTTCTAAAAATAAATAATACGGATATAGAACATAACACAACCATGAAAATGAGTCGCAACATTGCAGCCATGCTAATATCGCAATCGCCTTCTAGTGAATGTGTTTCCTTTGACACTTTTAAGAAAGCGCCAATTGTTAAATCAATACCAAAAAAAGTATTTCATTTTTCTTCATTCTTAAATAGGCGCTTGGGTTTGATTGTTGGATGTGTTTTAGGATTTATTGTATTTTTTATCATGGTGTCCGTGTTGTTGTATACAAAAGTTAAAGAGAGAAAACGAATTGCTAAATCCGATCCAGCTTGGTCGGAAATGAATGATTATCACTCGATGCAAAGTAAAGAAGATATTTTACAAAATTCAACTACAGCGTCTACTGATAATATTTTGTTGGGGATGACAAAGAATCGAAAATCATCCTTAGACCAATTAAAATAATTTTAGATGTAGCTGTACGTTCAAAATTCTTAGCTGGTGTAGATTAATTTTAAATGTAGACAGGTTTAAACGAACATGCGTCGAAAATGTATAGTAAAAAGTCGTTCTTGCATTAAAAAAATACGTTTGTAAATTTTTTAAACATGACAAGTAAATTTACAACCAAACAGGGTTTTAGCTGCGTGTTTACTGTATTCGTGTATCATT
>DWJN01001417.1:0-18082 GCA_018248895.1 Carystus phorcus
AATTGACGTTTGACAATAGATTTGACAGTGAATTTCTTAATTTTTTAGTTGATCAGCCTTTCAGAAACCGGCCGTAATTTAAGCTAGGGTCAGCCGGAAGAAAAAAAGCCGGAGGAAAAAAACTCCCGGTACTTTTTTTAAAAAAAAGTCAATAGATAACAAAAATAAAACCAAATAAAATATACAGTGTGACTCCCGTATGATAACGACATATGCGAGACAGCAATCGCATGCGCCAGAATCACACCAAAAGCCGTCTGTTTACAGGATGTAAATATTATTGTAGCCATAGAAGGTATTGAGTTTAAAATCAACTTTATTCATATTCATGTTAGTAAATGTAATTGATTCTTAGTACATCTTTTATGTCTGCAAAGAACAGACTATTTGAATATATTAGAAACGTTAGTCAGGTATTAGAATAATACATAATAAACTTCTTATGAGTGTTTTCAACATTATTAGGCGCTATGTTGTGTGGACAAAAAGGGCATCTTGTCGTGGCCGAACCCCACAGCGGAGAAGGTGTTTTTCCTGCGAAACTCCAGCCCGTCCTCGCAGCGTTCCAGCAAGACCAGCCTGGCGGGCTCCATGGGGCACCATAGTCAAACCACTCTGGACCAGACGACCGATGGCAAGCAGAATCCGGAGCCTTCTACCATTGTTGAGGTGGGCTTCATACTTTGTTAGCAATAAAATATCATTTTACATTAGAATTTATTTACTTAATATAATTAGCGATGGTATGTACGTCACTAATCGAGGAGGCGTTGGAGTTACCCACTGGAGGGCTCATGTCGGAATCGCTTCTTCTAGAAAGACGTCACGGCGTCTCTTGCGTAACTTACATCGCTGACTTATACAGAGAAGGACAAGACGTAAGGAAGTGAAATTTTAAGCCATTCCAAAGAACCAATGTTGAGAAGAGAAACCTCTGCCGCATTAGCGACCAACACAAAAATTACAGTTCTATATAAAAATGTACGTTTTATTTTTCGGAAGTACAGTATACATGATCAGTAACTACAGTTGAAGTATGTTCCCCTTATCAAAGAGTTTAATTTCAAACAGTTAAATCAAATATCTTCAAAGAAACAACATGTGCTAATTCATACCCCCACTTGCTAAAGTTCATCCACTTTACGTACATAAATACAGTCTAATTCTTCTTCTTAGTCCGGCACTCTTATTAGAGTGGTCCTGGTTGCATTGACGAGACGGATCCTTATTGTTCGCGAGGGTCTAATGAATATCATAGAAAACGATTTACAGAGTTCTATATATATAAGAGCTCGTACGGATGTCTAACTTGGTTAGCGCCCCGCCCCTCCAAGCGGGGTCGCACATTTTAGAACTTGAGGGCCTTTGGCTAAAGTTAATTTAAGGCGGTGTTTAGTGGGTAGGCGCCTAGGTCTCTTCGCGAGTCCCACATAACCGGCGCAGACGGCTGCGCTGGTATGCTATGAGCATTCACCGCCTCCCTCCCTCCCTGTCCGTTTTCCGGAGGGTAGTCCTTCTCTTTTGTCTGGACGCAAAAAAAAAACATGTGTAACTTGGTCATGTGTTCCTGTCGGCAGGTGCTGGACTTGACGCACGACCAGAACGCGCCGTTCCGTGTGGAGTTCGACGAGCAGCGGTGGCGCACGCACATCGCCCGCCTCAAGCCGCTGGGGCTGGCGGCGCTGCTCAACACGTGCGCGCCCGCGCCCCGACACACGTACGCGCACTTCTGTGCGCACCTCACGTGCGAAGCGCAAAACAGGTACACTTCTAATATAACGTGCGCGCGTACAAATCCAAATATACACGCATGGGCTCACGCACACAGACATACACTGATACACCCACGCACACTCTGAAAAGCAGAATGAACATCCGAGATACGGCTGTTCTGAAAGCCTTAAATAAAAGTTGAAATGTTCAGTACAAAGAAGTTCTTTGTTTATTACTTGAAACTTGAGAACATGTATAACGTTACAGAAATCTCAACGGCGTGATTCGCAGCTGTATTATGTGCACTGAACAATAGTTACTATAACACTTCTATTTTTTTTTTTTTGTGAAGATGCACCCTTGTGTAAGAACACATCGTATGAATTACAATCTAGTCTAGAGACTAATTAGTAATATTAATTTAACCTAAATGACTACGGTAAAATAAACTTCTATTTATGAATTCAAAATTGTAGTGTCATTCACACACACATACACACGACTACATAAATACGTAAACAAGTGTGTTGACAAGTGTGGTGGTTATTTTCCAGTGAAGACTTGGTACCTGTGACCAACCGGCGGTGCCTGTGCGAGCTGGCCAAGCAGATAGGATTCACCGACGCCGTGGCCGACTCGTACACGGTGCAAGAGTGTCTGGCCGTTTTTAGACATTTGGTGAGTTGTGCTGATGTCTCATTTATATATGAAGCGGTAATAATTAATTTATTGAAGTTATTTGTGTAATTATTGATGTCATGTCTACACTTCCTGGTCGGATGACTACGTCTTTTTGTGTTTAGTAGAGAGATTGTTAAAACCTGAAAAAAATAGTAAAAAAAAATATAAACAAACATATTCTTTGATACTAACATAAATTAAAACATCGACATTTAACTTCTCTTAACTTAGGCTGGAAATAGGTGGACTTGGTACTAACAAAAAAAACATTAAATATAGACCAAAATTTCCTCCTTGGCCTTTCCGCATGGCGGCGGTCAATCATATGGTTAATTGATGTAATATAAGTTATGTTTTATATGCATACGGGTACTTAATTTTTTTTTTATTTTAAACCGATATTTTGACCCAGTTACACGGGCCACACAACACACACAAATCGTGAGTATCCGTATACATTTCAAACATGTTCCGCGATTATATAAATTTGAAATCATACTACTATGTGTGTTATGTGTTCAATTTACTCAATATATATTGTGTGTGTGTGTGTGTGTGTGTGAGCAGCAGGCGGACACGATCCGGCGCGAGACGCGGTTCGTGCGCTCGCTGCACCTGAGCACGCGCGTCAAGGTGCCGCTGCCGCACATGCTGGCCGTCCTCGTGCGCGACCAGGCCAACCAACTGCAGATGCTCTCGCAGGTATAACAACTGCCTTTTACGTACACGTACAAAAACAACGGTACACGCACAAAAATAAAGCACGCACAAAAATGGCACAAAAACGTACAAAAATGGCGCTATCAGTGTGTTAGGGTTCGGTTCCACTGAGACGGAGCGGAGCAGAGCAGAGACGAGCTGTGCAGCGATTCATCAATCACATGGCTTGAAATGTTCTCATGGCTTCACACATTTGGCATGGCACATGGCATCTCCACATGGCTTCACCAATCACACGGCTTGATATCTACATCTGATTGATTGAGATGTGGATTTCAAGCCATGTGACTGGTGAATTGCGGCACAGCTCCTCTCTGCTCTGCTCCGCTCCGTCTCAGTGGAACCGCAGCCTAACACATTGATAGCGCCATACTAGAATATAACTTCACTATAATTCGGTGTGTCGTGGGTGCCAAGGACATCACATAAAAACGAGGACACAATAGAGAATAGATATAAATACTCATCATTGAAATTCTGTTCGCTGGGAATCGAATCCAGGGTCCTTCCAACAGCGATCCGCTGTGGTAACTCTTGCGCTACTTAATAATAAATACACATAAATAAATACTTAATTTAAATGATTGATGTACAGCAGTGAGACCAGATGCAACTGTTTAGTTCCAATGCTCGAATATAATTGAGTTTCTTTTCTAGTCCGTTTCTTTTGTGGCATGATGATTATCATCCTTCAGATACATCCATCCAAACTTCCGGGCATTTAATGTTTTTAATTTTGTAATTATAATTAATTGTTATGTCGTGTCAGGGCACGGCGGACATAATCCTGGACTCGTGCGTGGACTACTGGAACGGGCGCGACCTGACGCCCATCTCGCCGGCCGACCGCAAGAAGATCATCGACTTCTACCAGCGGAACTCGCTCACCGCTTACTGCACCGCATTCGCTTACAAGTACGTATTAATTACGATAACATATCAAATAAAAGATGAAATTTGAAATTGACTTGTTGGTTACTATATTAGTTTTATGTCTTTACGTTCTAACACCTAACATCAACAATTTCCACATCTATCCAGGGTTCACTGGCAGACAATGTCATCAGACACGCAATGCCTCCAAACATAATCCCGATATTATCCAAAAATTGCCATAAAACTAAAAACAATAAAAGAATTTGAAACAAAAAAAATTTGATAACCTTTTAAGACATTTTGAATATTTTTATTTGTTTGTAACCGTGTGAGTTATTTGTGTGAGATGCGTTACAAAAATTATGGACTTACAACTTTCGAAAATTAGCGTACCCACAAAAGAGAAGTCACAAAAAAGTCATGTGTATATAAATATTTCACTACTCTAACGAATTGGTTTAAGGACTGTAATGTTAGATTAAGTTTGAATTATAATAAATAAAATGTATATGTGTGTGTGTGTGTGTGCGGTTGTGTGCAGACCGCTGACGCGTGGCATCGGTCGGTCGCTGGCGGCGCTGTACCTGGAGCTTCCGGCGGACAGCCGCCAGCTGTACGCGCCGCGCTCGCTGCACTGGGCCGACGCGCCCGCACTGCACTTCCACTCCACAGGTACCTTGCATACGTCGCTTACATTATAACAATGATCTATTTAAGTTAAGTGGTAGATGCAAAATATTTGACGTTTCATAAGTATATTTATAAATACCTACGTGAAATAAATGATTTGAGTTTGAGTTTAAGTACAGGTTTTAAAAAAATATCGAATAATAAATGTGTTTATAAATTTTCCAATAAAAAGATATTCTAGTTTTTTTAATGCCATATTATTGTTTTTTTTTTTACGTAATTTAAAAACGTATTGAAGTTTATTCAACGTTTCCCAAAACCGTCTTCTTTATAATTTTTTTCGGTGCAGGTACATACAGGTCAAGAATATATTTTATTAATTATTATCACTTAACAATAGATTATTTAATTTTTCTACCCATTGTATTTCAATACTGAATTATTGGAAAGATAATTCATTAAAATAGATAGGGTGGGAAAGGATGTAGCCCAGGACATAGTACACTAACTTAGTGAAACCTTATTAACCTAAAAGCCTTATTTATAACAAAAGTTGTAGTATATAACAATTTTATTGCTATTTGATTCCTGTTTATTCCAGACTCGCTCTTGTTCAATGAAGTGACCGATGACGACGTAACTGATACTGAAGGATTCTTTGACATGCAGTGCAATCAGGTAACACTAAATATAATAAGAATATTGTTCACATTTCTCAGCACCACATACACTCATAGCCCCACACTAGGATACCATGTCTTGGGTGCCATGAACAACACAGAAAGACAAGGACACACACGCAGACCGAGAATAAACATTTAAACTCATGTTTCAAATATCTGCTTCACTGGGAATCAAATCCAGGACCCTTCAAACGACGGCCCGACATGGTAACCATTACGTCACGCAGGTCGTTGATATGTAGAATATCTTATAATTTTTTGCACCACTTTCCCTATTATAAACGATACGTTTAGAAGATATGGTACATGTAAGTGTGACAGTGTCTATGGATACTAATTGTTCTATTGAATTTTTTGGTTACATTTCTTGTCTTAGTTTTCTTTTTTCCATTTATAATGCCTGTGTAACATAAACGAGCAACTTATCAATTCTTATTTATTGATACAATTATAGTTATTAGGCTTAATTACCGGGAGAGTTCAGTTATTTCTAATACAGACTTCTTGTCTAGTTTAGGTAAATGACGACGACATTACACAGTGTTTGCTAGCAGTGTGTACTATGTTGTTATAACTGTATGAAGGTTGTGTTATTTAATGTGTGCCTTTGTAACATTTAAATAAAGACTATTTTTGTTTTTATTGAACTGAACGTTGTGTCTGTTTGTGGTGAGGTGTTCATCGGCATGGTGACGATGCAGTACCAGGCGCAGAGCGACATGGTGGAGCTGATCGAGCGGCTGGAGCGCGCGTGCGTGCGGTTCGTGCACTTCAGCAAGGAGAATGAGCTGCGGTCGCGCGTCTTCAGCGAGAAGATGGGCCTCGAGTCCGGCTGGAACTGCCACATCTCGCTCATGAGCGGCGGGAACGACAGGTGACAGACACACACACACCCATACACATACACGCACACACTGTTTGACGGTAATCATATACGTAATGACCATTTATATATTTGTATGTAACAGGTTTCTCCGAAACTACCTTATTATTAAAATTGGTCCAAGTATGTGTCGTCGCCATGATAATCCGTTTTCATGAAAAATGAATTTATATTTTAAAAGCGGTTTTCAAAGAAACATTTATATTTTATAAAAAATTAGGTTATGTTAGAAGTGTCATCTATCATCCGAACAGCCATATCGATCGGACAGCTGGCCACAACTAGAGTGCAGGGTTGTTAATATATTTAATGGAATGTGTCACTGCTATCGCGGCACAGTGTAAAATGCGTTTACTTCATTTTATTTCATGTTCTGTTATTTTGTACAAAAGACATTTAGCTATTGGCGACGCTCACAATAAGAGCTATTTAAGTGTTTAGAACAGATTAAAATACAAATATTTCAAGTACAGTCAAAGTTATAGAAAAACTAAGCCATTAATTTTCACAGAAATGAACTAATTTTAATGTTTTTTATTAAACTTTTAATCACATTGAGTTATATTGGTAACAATTAAGTATTCATAACACATAACTGGCGAATGACATGCATAAACATTATAACATGATCCACGACATTAACTAACCGAACAAATTTCTTCATTCCATTGAGTTCATGCTGAGGAACCCGCTGTTCTGTTGGACAAACATCAAAGCGAATACATAATTATTCGAATCAATAACGTTTCATAAACAATGCAACGGTCGGTTCATAACTTATTCTATTTTTTTACAGTATGTGTTAATTTGTGAGCACAGTTAATTTAATGGCTGATTAACATTTTTTGAAAGTTCACCCCAAATTAATTGATGTACAATCGCGAGCTATGAAGTGTATACGTGGACAAGTTTTTATTAATATAAACGCAGTACGACACAGAAGAAAGTAAACGAAACTTGTTTCAAAGTAATGCAATCATCTAATTGTTTCATAATCATATCACATTTTTGTTTACGGTGAATCGACAATTATTTATATTTATACATATTTATAGCATACATAAGTATAATTATATGTACATAATAATCGGGCAGTATGTTGATTACAAAATTTTGAAACCAACCTTTTTTTATTTTCTATGTTTATATTAATTATAAACTTGTCACCGTATACATATCGTTGCTCGTAACTGTACATCACATCATATTCATTAATTGGAGCATACGACATGTAATGAAGTATTCTTTACGACCAATGTACCAATCAACACATACGATATATTTTTCAAATATAAATGTTGTACGTAGGTGTCCATGTTTAGATCTGTCAGTTTATGTTTTAATATTTTACGAACTTTACATGATCTATTGTAATATATTTTCTCAAAAATATTTTTTATGTAAGGATGTTCTTAATTGTAATTCGTGTTGTTTGTTTTCTAGATCGTATGAAAAGTCTGAGTGTATGATCTGGTTAGTTTCGTCTCTGTCTAGTTTTTTTATCTCATATTTTCCGTAGACCTGGCTATGCGTAGAACATAGTTTTCCTCGTATAAAACACTACTGTACCCATTTCTAATCAAGTACCCTTCTTAACAAACTGTCTTTCATTTAGTTATAGCATATACGTTCCAGAGTGTTCTAAAATTATTTGATCATAATTCCTACGCATGACAACAATCGTCAGTAAACTACAGCCAAACTGAAGTAAAAAAAACTTTGTTACTTTTTTACTACTTCCAAGTTACTAGTTACAATTTGCCGTGAAGGGTTTAAGTCGTATTACGACTCATATTACTTTAAATGGTTTGATAACATAGTTGTACAGTAACATTATTCACTATACAAATAGCAATAATGTTGAGTTTAAAGTTTGATGATGCATGTAAATATAGAAAACATTAATACGATAAGTCAATAGTTTATTCCTAACGACATAAGCCACATCCTTAGTAAGTTGTTCCGTTTTCCCGAGAACTTTAGCGCCATACATTTATTATTAAACAGGCTTGCATAGATTTAGTTGTAGTTTAAAATGTACAATACTTACAGGTATGTGATAAATTGAATTACGGATTTTTTAGGATTATATTTTACGCTCCCATTTACTTAGCTGGGACAATTATTATTGTCTATGATTAAAGATTGCGATACGCAGAATCTATTTTCGTCAATAAATTAGCCGCGCCGCTCGCAGGTTTACACGCGACTGACGGGCGCACTAAAACATGTGAGGATGTGGGTAACTCCACGCCATTATCTGAGTGCGACCCCTTTTTATCATAAGTACCTCCGGAGCTGCAAAATCGAATTCCAAATTATTTAAAACTAATTGTGATATAGAGTTGTGGGGGTGTTTCTGCATAAAATAAATGTTTCCTATTCTTATTATTCTTATTCATATTATGTACAAAGCTACTGATTTTGCTTATACCCTCAAGAGCAGAATAGATCCATTGCAACGTACATTAGTGTCATATTCAAATACATCAACGTTAAGGCAATTATGATATAAATAAATACTCGAGAGTCAATTGCAGGACACGAAGGTTATTGTAAGTATAGTCTGACACCGAGTTTTCTATTGCATAGGATTTAGCTTTTTTTATCTGAATATATGTACCTTTATCGCGATGCTTGAAATTGTAAAACAAATTACTCGTACCAAAAAAAATCAGTAAAAGAAACAAATGAAAAGACGTCTGCGAGTTTTGAAGGTGGTATAAGGGAAGGGTGGGAGAGTAATGTAAACGTTGTCGACAGTAGGGGGGGCTCGCCGGCGCCGGCCCGCGAGCGGCCGCACACCGCCACGCAGATGCGGCCGGCGGACGCGTACGATCCGTTACATAGGTGCGTGACGAGCGCGCGAGTGATACGTCAACAATATATTTGTTCTCGTTATACCTTTTCCAAACAGTGGTAGATGTATTTGACGTTCATAAGTTTATTTATATATACGTACATGAAAAAGATATTAGAGTTTGAATGATGCCGCTACCAACTCGAGTTTACATGTAGGTACCAATGAGCGAAATATTTGTACAATGTTTATAATGTGTTTGTAATTTTTATAATATTATTATTGATATTATTAATATTATTAGGAGTAATTATAAAAGAAATAAGCCAATTGTGATGATATGATTTTATTAACGACTTCTTGATCACTAGTAACCTGCCCCAGCTTCTCTTCGTAAAACCTTTACCTTAGCCCCAATCGAAACAATAGCTCTTCGTTTTCTTCAGGCGTTAACTGGATACTACAATAAACTAAGACTTGAGAAACAAATATAGAAATATCCTCCCCTCATTTGTTAGTATAGATAATAATCTACATTATTTTTCTTTTATGACGAAGCTAAGTATATCATATTTCTTTATTATTGATTTCTTAGATCTATTTGTACCAAAGGCGGCAAAAACTATAATAGATGGCGGGAAATTTATGTTCTCGTGATTAAGTTTATTAAATCGCAAAGCCTTGTACATACAAGCACTGGTAATAAATGTAACGTAAAAATATGAACAATTAATTACTTGATGGTTCCACTATTATTAAAAATTTATTTATTAAAACTGAGTTGGTAGTTGGGAGTGCTGTCCTAAATAAGTCAAATGGGGTATATTTTAATATATTCAGTTGCGTACACTCTTGTCTTGTTTAAGTATACACTAAAAGAAGGCTCATTGTTATAATTATAAAGCGATTGTTGACCGACCTCATTGTTATTTGCCATCGATATGTGACGTAACACTCATGTGCCTCTACTAATTATTATTTTATTATGTTTGCATGATTGTCGCACGTTATCAAATTCTAGGGCTGTTATTCATGAAAATATCAACGGTATTGTTAAATTTTTTACAATGTATTTTGGTTAATAAAATACGGTTCATAATTTTTATGAATAACGTCGTATGTGTTTAAATGCTACCTAGTGCTTAAAAAAACTTTGGCTAGTATTTCCTAAGACAGCTTAATAAATGTAAGATGTTTTGTGGTAATTATATTGATCAATGGTGGTGCTAAAAATATGAATATCCCAGTAGCTATTTGGGAAATCATCATTATCTTATTGGACCACAATTCATTTCACAAGTTTTATTACTCCGTTTATAAATGTTAGAAAAACAAACCTAATTTTTTAATTCAAAGCTTGTTATACTTTTATTGAGTTTATACACAGCACAAATCACTAAGGATTACACGAAGCAAACGTAAGCTACTTTACTATATTAATAAAAGTGAAATTGTAATTTTAATGAGATAAGCTTTTCGATTGCTGGCACACAAGTTTATTTAACCGTACCTATCACATTAAGCGGACTATATTTTGACTGCAACCTATTAGATCTATACCCATAATTCATTAAATTTTAATTTCAGTTTTGCGAGGTCATATTCATTTTATATTTTCATAATGTCGATATTATCTTTACTTTAATTAGCCCAAATATAGTCGAGATACTTCTCTCTTTACTATCTAAATTTTTAATAGTAAAATATATCGAACTGTGCTTGCTATGTAAGAATATTTAAACGTGTTATTCTTTATTTTCAACTATACTCTTGTAACATAAAACGAGTAACATAACACAAGGTAACATAGTAGCTTAACATTGTAGGTTAATAGTTGCAGTCAAAATGTCGTCCACATCGGTGACATGCATAGTATATGATATATGTTGTGTTATATTATGTTGATATATGTTGTGTGTGTGTGTGTGCGGTGCAGCGGGAACATAGCGTCGTCGAAGGCGCTGTCGATGTCGGCGCCGGGCGCCATCAACGTGGAGCACACCATCGTCAAGTTTGACAACGAGATCAAGAAGGCGAGGCATTCGATGACGGCGCACAGCGGGATCAAGGTAACGGTTTAGTGTGACAACACAACGTAATATATAATGTTATTATCGCTCCTTTAGAACTATAGAGACGAGGATAAAGTGATGTTTTAGCAAACCTCGATAGATTGGTACGTTTATAGATTTTCATTTTTGTTATTTTTAACCGACTTTAAAGAAAGGAGGAGGCACTCAATTCGATTGTATTTTTTTTTATGTGTATAGGTCTATAACTTTTTACTGGGTTGATAGATTTCGATGATTCTTTTTTTATTCGAAAGCTGGCGCCAGTTACTTTAATTGAGGCACCTGCAAAGGTACCTACTTCCTAAGCAGTTTCCCTCATCAAATTATTTTATCCCTTTTGAAGGCGGTTTCCCTTTTTGTTAAAAGTTTTTTTATTTATGTAACTAACCGACAAACCAGTAAACATAACATTGGTAAACGGTCATCATCGCCCATAGACATTAGTAACGTCAAAGGCATCGTTTTGCGTTGTTGGGCAAAAAGAAGAAAGGTACTGTCTCTAGCCAATATATGATGAATCATTTGGCGGTTAACTTATGCGAGAGGCTGGTGGTTAGTCAGATGGACTTCACGAAGACGCAATAAATTTTTTAAAAGCTTTTTATTATAATGATGTTATCCATCGCTGTCGTAACAACATTACAACAATAGATTTATTCGCAAAATAACTCTTATACAGGTTTGATCAGTTTTGCATTTAACCAATTCGTTATAAGCATTGTTATGTTCGTAGTTGTTTTCAGAATATATCTTTAGAAAATTGTGAATTACCACAGTATATTATTTTCTTAAAATACCGTCTAACTCCAGCAAGTTTGGTATCAATTATTTTTAAACTAAAACTAATGATAGTTCAAAGGTTGACTGGCAGAGAATGCTTTTAGCATTAAGTCCCCCTCTTGTATTTATACTTCTGTATGGTGCAAAAAAAGAATAAATAAATACTTTTAAAAAGAATGGATCCCTCAAATTATTTATACACTAGGTTGCACATGATTATATGTATGTGTATGTATTCTAGAGGTATAATATGTACTCACTTGTATCAATCAAACCGCTTTTCGTGTTTAATCTGTTTGGCCTAATGGTTAGCTGGTAGAGAATGCATTAAGCATTAAGCTATCCATTTGTACCATATATATTTTATTGCCGTCAATAAATAATTAGACACATATAATACCAAATCTAGTGCCATTTTAGACATAGTTACCAACTTGCTATGAAAGCAGAAGATATCAGGATCCAATACACGCTGTTCACAACATTTAGGAGAAAGAAAATAGATACAAAACCAAATCCGGGAAGATATACTTTTAATTAAATTGAGCGCTTCTACTTTCGCTACAAAACTCTTTTAAGTGATTTCACAAACTTTGCAACAAGCTGAAACAATACTTATCTAACTCGTTGTACCTTTTGCATTTTAATAGGAATTTGTATTACAATTGTGCCATTAAAGTATGGATGCGATAAGCAACCTCCATAACGGTGTTTTCAAACTTTTAAGTAGGTTAACAGGACAATATTTTATTGAACTTTACTGTTTTAATTGCTTATGTTGTTAAAGAAGGTAATAGAAACTGTTTTAACAATAGAGGTAGTTTTATTTAACTATAGATAGATATAGGTACCTGTAGAAAATATAAAAAAACTTTGAACAAAAAAGTAAAACTGCCTTCAAAAAGAATGAAGTAATTTGATGAGGGAATCTGTTTAGGAAGTCGGTGCTAGTTTCTTTCATTGATCTAGATCAAAGATACCTAAATTCTAGATACCACCTAGAAAACAATGAAAAAACACTTTTATTGCAATATATATTACATTAAATTTAACACAACATAAGTCAGTCCTAGTATTTATCTTTAAATAACAGACGTTAAGCCACTTCGAACACTTTCGGAGGATATAATTTATTTTTATATAAACTGCCTACAAACGATCCATTTGACAGTATACCCTTGGACATCAGTAACACAAGTCATTTCCATTGTATAGTCGTACAAAAAAGATGAAAGAACATCATAGAAGATAATAAAAGTCCTTACGGCGTTGCATTTGTCAATAACTCCATCAATTTGCAGTGCAAGCGTGGTTGCGTAGGTTCTAGACCTCAATTATGAGATACGTACTGTAATGGGCCGCTAATGGTTCAAAGCCACATGTGATGTACTTAATTATAATCAAGTTGATACGTTAAGTATCTGTGATTTACGCAATTGTATTTTATCGTAAGCGTGCCGTACTATTAGTAAATGCTTACTGGAAAGCTTTAGTATGTGGTGAGGAGAAAATGTTTTGCGTAAACGATATGTATTCACTCACTTAACGCATTTATCACGTCACTTCGCGTGACTCAGTTGACCTAGAAACGCAAAATTCAGTTTTATTTCATTTTGACTTATATTCAAAAATATACTAAAAACGCAAAATGAATAAATACAATAAATTAGTTAAGTGCTCTTTCGTGTACACATTCGAAATATATTAACATTTTATAACCATGTAGATATATTACAAATAGCCTTAATGCTGTACAAAGGGTTTTTCTTTGTATTTACTCAATGTATTAAAGAATAACAGATCCAGCAGAAGTTATTTTTCTTTGATCATAGAGAAGACATTGGAGTGAAGAAGATCAAAAATAATTTTCTATTTATAAATTAAATCTTATCTCATCGAAGCGCAGTGAACCGTCGACATATTTACCACTAATTGTTCTTGATATACATTAACGGAATATATAACATAACAATGATTTGTTTTTGTAATTTTACATAATGTAGTATAGATTACATGGGCAATGTTTCTGTTGTTCAATTAGTTCACAAATAAAAAATGGTTGATAACAATGGTAAATAAATAGCAATACTATACATACTATATACCTATAAATAGAAGGAATAACCACTAAAGAGTAGTCCTCAAAGCGAAGTGAAAAGCGGATACTAGTACTGAATAAATTTTGTGAGTTTAAATCAAAATGGAATCCTTCTGAAAATCTCAATCTCTAACGAAGGTACCAATTTATATTAAAATGTTTCCTATATTATATATGAAATACTTTGATCTCAACCTTGTTATTGGAATCGTACGCGTACGACCCGGCAGTAGCCGTTAAAATCTAATATCAGAAGCAATGTAGGTTGAAGTTGTAAAACTGACGATACTACAATGTCGCAATTGCTCCGCGGTCACCGCAAAAACTTTAACGGTTTCTTTTATCGACCATTTGCGCTGTAATGGTCGCATTTTGTTCCGACGCACAGCCTAATCTTTTAAGCACTTTCGTTTACTTAATATCAGCTACCTTGAATCTCTAACTACATAGTAGCTTATCTCCAAGTACGTACTATTAAGTAGTCTTATTTATATGAGACGGACAAAGTTAGTCGGCTAGTGACAATGGCTGAGCTCGTCGTAGAACAAAATGCCAGCCACGCTTTAGTATCCGATGCTTACTTTAGTAATTTCGTCTTAAGTAAAATTGTTATTTTTATGAAATAAAATATATAGTGAATTAGGTATTATTAGAGTGACGTAGTGTTATTAGCTAAACGGGAACCAATGGTTAAAAAACAAGTTTATTACAAAACTAACAATCAATTTAAGATTCATTAAGTTCAAAATCTCTTAGATTTTTATCTTGCATTTATGAAAAGTATACATATATGCATTTTGCAATGGCTTATACTTTGCCAATCCTCCATTTTTCATATTAACATATTCTTCTAAACTTCTCGAATAATACAGTCATCATTGTACATTTTAATATTGTAAATTAATATTTATTCGAATAATAGTCACCAATATAATTATTGTAAAGGAGGCATTAAAAGAATACCTATATACCTTATTTTCCAAGAAACCGAAATGTTTAATAATAGCAATATATCTTCGCTATTCATCATAAAGGTTCATCAATAACCGCACCCAAGTATTCATTTTTTCGAATACGGAAAATACACGCCACGGAAAGGAATCATTTATTTTCCCATTTACATTTCGTACGCCAGCAACGAGGTAGAAAAAATATTGACAAGGCAATTAGGCTCATCGATATTCGCCAGTCACTAGGGCAACTCGCTAATTATGTAATTTTGGCCGTAATCTCCCGGCGACCCATTATGGGTGCCATTAGCTTTGGAACATTTCAAACTTTAACGAATAAACTCACCTTCTAATGAAGATTAAACTCTTACCCAAAGGCCACGAGCCACAATGCTTAAATCGCCCCGCGCTGTGCGCGTTAGTGACACAGGTTAAAAATAAAATGTGTTCAAACTTATACAGCCTTATTACAAAATAACGTCTAAACCACGATTATCCAGTATAGGCTTATCTTTAATACTATACTTTAAGCCAAGGTTTATTTTAGTATGGTCTAATAGAAGTTTTAACCGGTACTGAGCTAGTCCACGTTTTGTAATAAGGCCGATAAGGTCACAGAATTATTTTGAAAATTTTGCTTTATTTAAATTTGATTTCCTTCAACCTATGAATTAAACACTACGAGACACGTGACTCTCCTCATCAATGAGGAGGCCTAAAGTATGCTCCATTATCCAACATGCCGCTCTAGAGCGGGTTGACGAAAAGATTTGTGGCCAGCCCGAGTGTTTCGGATGATTTTATGCCGTTAATGCCTTTAAACTGGCTTAGCGACTGTCATCTACGTCAACTACCAGGATGGATTTTAAAAGGTGCCTTCCGAAGCACGGAAACATTAAAAAAAAAAATTGCAACTTACAGTTTGCTACCGACCGCGCCCGCAATCGCTTAACTCGATCACTTAGGATCAACGCGAGCCCCGGGATATAAGCGCTTCAAGTCGAGTATTTAAGTTTGATTGCAAGACAAAAACGATTCTAGTGAATAAAAGCCTCTAAGAACGTCTCTCGTAGTCTAGTTAGATGGCTAGCTATTAGAATGATAACGATATATATTTCTTCATATGGATAAAACAGTGTCAAATAAGATTTTCTTACATAATATAATTATGATGAGTTTTATATACTTTCCCATTTTGACAAAGGCTTAGTACAATAATAACAAACAATATATGTACTTTACAAATAAGTCTAACAAGAACCAAATAATGTCCTATATTAGATAGTTTTGTCAATCTACCAAATTTATGTTTTTAAGTCCACTAGGTTTGGGAACAGATGTTATGTGACATACTGTGAGCCTTTTGTCCTTAATGTTCAGCCTTCTTTGGTATTTATGGAACGTTAATTCTTGATAAGATTTTCGTATAAAATCATTGTATGTTTCTGTTTAAAAAAAATAACATTTCCTTTGAAAGATGTTTTTAAACAAAAGCCCTTATAGATAGACCATTAATTCTGTTAGCGAGTGAAATTATCAATAAATAGGAAGCCTGTTTTATACAAGATGCCTTAAGCTTTCTTTCAGCAGAAATAAGGAAATTGAGTATAATTTTAAAATATTACCGCGTCCTCGCTTCACTTTCTAACATTTATTACCAAATCAATTTGACCCCATTTTCCATGTAGATGCTTAAACGAAAACCGATTGAAAGAAATATTTAATGTTACATCTACGATTGGTATATCACTTAAAATCACATATAAATCGATTATGCTAGTTCGTTTTTTGTCAAGGATCTTTTATCTACATATCGATTAATTACTGTTTTACGATAACATAACTATAGTTTTGCTTTAACCCTGACTAAATAATGTCCAAGTATTCAATTATTAAATACAACTATCTTTAAAGCTTTTACACCCCACTGTTTAGTTAGCTATGAATACAATAAGATCGTTCAAACTACAGGGTATAAATTAATACAACTTAACTAAAACTCTGAACAAAATATTCCAAAAAGTGAATTGTTATATAATGTAATAAATTAATAACCAAAAAAATCTTTATTTACTTTGTAGAAAAATGGATATCAAATTCCTATATAGTTTACCAAGTTTAATTTCTAATGTTCAACAGCTTAGAATCTAATAAATAAAAAGTCTATGTACATACATAATTATTTATACATATAATGATGTGTGTATAATGAAATAGTATAAACAGTATCAATTCAGTTTATTACTTGAATTTAAAGCAGCAAGGCTGTGCTCTATTACACTATGCAAATTGAAGCTTAAAATTAACAGATGAACTGTTCTACAAAGCAAATTTCTGGTGTCCATTTACCGGCTACGTAGCATAACTCTGTCAAGTATTACAGGATTAAGTTTGAATATTTTATTTTACGGTGTTTCCTAATTCTAATTAACTTTGGAAGGTGGCGTAACCTGTCTTATATAATGTTGATTGTTACTATAGTATTTTGGTTTAGATTCGTTTGCATAGATGTTTGTCACAAAAATATAATTAACTATAATTTATAGCTCAAAATATATTATATTATTTCTACTTTCTTTCTTCTTTTTCTATTCGCTGACCACGCCTCATTGATGCCTTTAGGTTCATTTTGGCTTACAATAAACACGATCCTATTTATATTGTTCTACACATAAATATATAATATTCCTATTAATCAATAATTACTTTGTCAATGGACAAAACAAAAACCGACCGTCATTAAATAGATTGTATTATTTCGATTCCAAAGTCACACGCACCAAGTGAATGCGCATTACTAGGTATAACCCAAAAACTACTAGTTAAATATCCCCCAAATTTATATGGGACTATATAAGCTTTCAATTAGAAATAGCATCATCCATATCAGTACACCCAGTAAAAGAATGAAGCTGATCTAGAAATCAGCAAATATAGCAATATGTATCGACAATATCTATTTTATCATAGAATTCTCAAAACGAAGCAAGAACGGTTACTAGTATAAAATAAATTACAGAATAATATCTGGCCAGTCAGCTATCTGAATAAGAAATTTTATGGACCTTACCTCAAATGTCAAAACAGTAAGATACTGATTTATAACGCCAGTTTCTAGACAATGGGATAACAGTTTAAATGGCTGTTTTAGTCGACCCTAACATTTAATAGAGTACATCCGATCAATCTCAGTCCA
>DWJN01001418.1:0-18082 GCA_018248895.1 Carystus phorcus
TTAGCGATAGCTCAAACACTACTGCTGGCCTAGACAAATGGCAAACACTTCGAATCTATTCTATATCGACAATCGTATACGCCTCACCGATATCCTTCTTGGACAGATGCCGTTCAAATGAATATGGGACCAATAGGAAAGCAGCAGCTTTCAAATAAAAAAAGAATCATCCATATCGGTTCTACCCAGTAAAAAGTTATTGACCCACACACATAAAAAAATAGACACGAATTGAGAATCCCCTCCATTTTTGAAGTTGGTTAAAAACTGGCTTTTTACCTATTTATTATTCATATATTTTTTGGTATTGTACAAGTATCAAGTTTACAACAATGAATTGATTAATGCAACAATGTTTGTCACTTAAATAAAAAACGTATTCGTTTATTACAAGACTTTAGCTAAGGGAATTAAAAAGTGATTTTCGTGCGATAACTAGACAAAAGATAAAATAAATGTTGGGTCTCAGTAATTCTAGTATAGTTTTCATTAAAAGTTTATAAAATTATTCTGTATACAGATTTGACCCTGTTAGTCTTTTTATTAGTTTATAATATTTTTAGTTTAATTACGAATCGTGTTTACAAATGAAATATGTATTGTATTAGATTACTTCATGTACATAGGAACTTATGAATACACTTATGACCGTCAAATAGTTTGCATCTACCACCGTTTCGGAAGGGTGTCTTATAAAGAGGAGAAGAAAGGGCGAATGAAACTCCTCAGCGCATCTTTTAAACAATAACAGTTATAAAAACTTTGAATAACATTACAATTACTGTAGTAGTTAGAACTGTAACAGAACAGAAGTAGAACTGGCTGTGGCTGTTTATTTCCATGCGTTCTTATCATTAAAATATTTATCTATATTATAGGACCCTTTATCTGTAAGTCATGTTTTGGCATGACATGTTGACTTTGAATTAGTTTGTAACCGTAGTAATATTTACAATTGATTAAGAAACTGCTTCGGAAAATAGCCATCCACAAAAAACCCGAACTCACGTGACAGATAATAATGATAAATTATAAAATCAAATCTATATTTACATTTTTGGGTTCAGTGCTTTAATTTATTAAAGTCATTTCAGTGCATAAATATTTTTTTCTTTACTGTTCTTTGTTTTTTACATTTCAAAGTTATATGTTTCTTCTTTAGGGTAGATTTTAACGCATTAATGTCAAAATATCTCAGGAAGTTTTTAATAATATATAACAAAAAATGTCACATTGGTTTTAATCAAAACTAGCTGAGCCCGCAAACTTTGTTTTGCCATGTAATGAATTATTACATATTGGTTGGAATCAAATGCTGTCAATGGCGATTATGTTCAAATATAAGTGCCTGTGATATATATCTAACTCATCTGGATAAGAATTAATATAATATCTACTAAAACACCTCCGCAAATAATGATAATTCAGAATTATTTTGATATCCATAAAAATGGTTATAATGGGTTAACCTTCAAAGCTAGGCATATGCTTTCGCGGACTTTTATTTTTAGAACTTTTAGAGGGGAACATTTTTTTAAGATATGATTTTTGAGTATCTTTCACCGTTTACTTAGCGCATGCAAAGAAACGCTCAAAATTTTGCCGTTTTCGCAATATTTTTTATTCCTGCTCATCTTGTATTCATTTTAGCGGGATGTTATGTAGCCTATAGTCCTCCTCGATAAATGTATTATCTTACAATAAAGGATTTTTTCAAATTGGTCGAGTAGTTCCTGAGAATAGTTCGTCCAAATAATCAAAGTCTTCAGTTGTACATTATTAGTATAAGTAAATTTATTAGTAAAGCTATTAGATATTACTTTGTAAAAATGAAATATCTTGCAACCGCATCGCCTTGTGCTTTCGGAACTCATGAGGAAAAACTCATTTGTACTCAAAATTACATTGTGTCGATAAATTAATTCACTGAACCCACAAGACTTACCTAAACTTTTAAAAATCTAATCTATTTTAGGGATTATAATATAAAATTTATAGATAAAGGTAATCATATTAATTAAAGGCGTCACTAGTTATGTATAAATAATGCTCTGTTTCATTCTTGTTACTCATATCGTGTGTTTGATAGAAAATGGCTAAATATTGTATTCTGTTGGCAATCTTCTTTGTAGGAGGGTTCGGTAAGATATTGTTCTTTTCTCTCCTTCATTTGTTTTCCTTCTTGTACAGTTATGTTTTGAATGTCCATTTGAAAATTTTGAGCTACAATTTGTTATGATAATTATTCATATAGAAACATAGAGAAATTTGGCAGAAACCTTTACCTATTATGAAATTCAGACACATTCGTCAGTAGAATCTGGAATTTATCGGTTAAGATTCAGCATCACTACCAACTGAGCTTTACCACTATCATTTTTTTGCCAGGTGTTTTACAATTCCGATGTATGGGATCAGAAAATGTGCACCTTATAAATTTGATCTAAAGATTTCGTAATACATTTGTTCAACTTGCAACATTTATTTGTTTTCGTCTAATCTTGCAAGCTGAATTGCAATGAGTCTCAAATGAAATGATCTGGATACTATGCTCAGAATTGGTACTATACGAGAGCACGCCTTCACAGTTATTATCACATATCTGGAATTTTGTATAAGTATTTTACTAACTGCTGCAACCGGAGATTGCTCCATGTGAGAGAACTCCTTAAGCGTCAACAGTATGGGGACAAAATATGATTTATTTGGAATAATTAACCATGGATTGCAATGAATAGACTTGGACACAGGTCTAGCGATAAAATAATTTTAAATTAGGATGTTGAATAATTTTGAAAGGTGTTGTTCATCACGATGCGTAAGAGAATATATATAGCCCAAAATTATTAACATATTTTTGTCAAAGTAACAAATGTTTTAAATCAATGTTTTAAAGTTTGTAAAGATAAAGAACAATTTTATGTTTAAATATGTTGTTACAGCATTGCCCGCTTCTCAAGATGACGGTGCAGGTTTCGATGAAGACATGTCCATTTTCTTCGACCACACGATAGCGGATTTTAATGGTCGTATCGTCGGTGGTACCGTGGCAGCCGAGGGTGCATTCCCGTGGATGGTAGCTATGACCAACGGAGTGTTCCGGTCCTTCGTGTGCGGAGGATCTGTGATCACTAACAGACATATTCTCACCGCAGCCCACTGCAATGCAGCCGTTTCATCTGGAAACTCACTCAGCTCGTAAGGGTTTTTGTATACTACATTTAATAAAATACCCGAAGCAAATGTTTTTTGTTATATGATGGCAATGTAAGTTTTTGCCAAAAAATTTAAAAGCGAATCGAATTAAATTTAATTTAAAAAGATTATATTTATAATTTCTTACCAATTTAGGGCAACGTAATGACATTAATAAGTTTGCTATAGACTGTCTACATTTTTATAAAGAGAAGTTAATACAAATAATCCCAAGAAAATATTAACCTATTTTTTTTCTTCCAACTACAGTTCCCTCCTTGTTACTGTTGGCACCAACCGCTGGAACTCAGGTGGACAATCCTACAATCTATTAAGCTTCAGAAACCACGAACGATACACTGCTAGCACTATCAAAAATGACATTGGCATTCTTATCACGCGCAACAATATTGTTATGAACAACCGAGTGGCCATAATTCCCATCAACACCGGGTTTATTGGCGGTAATGTCGCTGCTAGAGTCAGTGGATGGGGCAGAATTAGGGTAAGATCAAATGTACACGCTTCCATTGACATGGTGTAGTAATATCACTAATGTAGCAAGATATTTTATTGAAAAAAAAATGATAATGTCTTACAGCAATCAGAGTTTAAGATTTTATTGTAGCCTACGCTGAATTACCTTCTGTTAAGATTTCAACATACGTAAATATTAAGATAATTATGAAATCACATCGTATTTTCGTAAACAGAAATTTATGTGGTACCCGTAGACGATTAATAAGAATTTTCTATATTTAGGTACCTACGTAATTAAATTTCTTAATTGTTCTGGGAATTTTACAGGCTGGAGGTGCCCTCTCAAATCAACTCTTGGAGCTTAGAACAAATACCATTGATGGTCAACGATGCGTTACACAAGTAGCATCTGTTAGTCAGCAATTGAATATACGCGCACCAGCTGTTGACCCTGCCGTTGAGCTTTGCACCTTCACCGCAGTTAACCAAGGCACATGCAATGTTAGTTTCTTTTTCATTTAAAACTTTTGATGCCGAATGAATCCTAACTAAGTATACTGTAATGAAAACTAATCCTCAATTTATATCAGCATCAGCATCAGCATTGTCAGAAAATATTATGATCTTAAAATGTCCATGGTATTCATTATGTTATGTATTTACAGGGTGACAGTGGCAGCGCATTAGTCCTTAACTCCAATCGACAAATCGGAATTGTGTCTTGGGGTCTACCTTGTGCTCGCGGTGCACCAGATATGTTCGTGCGTATCAGCGCTTTCACCAGCTGGATCAATGCCGCTATTAGGTAGAACGACCATATTGAGAATAAGAGGCGATATTACCAATGTTATTTTGTTTTGATAAATGTATGTTTTCTTTAATGCAGTCTTGTATTTTATTTTTTTATTCGTTTATTTTTATTATTGCGACAAGTGTCAAGATAAAATAATTCAAAAAAATGAAACATCTGACACAACTGTTGAATATTTAAAAAGGGACAACGAAAATGTTGGTTTCTTTTAGAAATTTATTTATACAATTCTGTCTGGTGTCTCAAATCTACCTGCCAACAGTCGACAGTGTATTTTTGAGTCAATCTTCACGAGCGGTTTTTAATAGAAGTATCAAAAACCTATGGAGAAGTCCATAGTTAGTTAGTCAGGATAAATTGAAATAGAATAACAAATGCAAAACTCGACGAACTTTCGATAAATCTTCATTGGACTGAGGCGTACCGGCTTTTCAAATCGCTTTACTTTTGCAAATAAACGAATTGAATGTTTAGATTTTCACTGAAACTGAAGTCTGCTGGTAACTAACAGATATTTTTTCAGCAATTAATTTCGAAAAACAACGTTTCGGAAAAGTGCTTTTATCTTTGAGGACAAGATATAAGAGACAGAAGATTCATCTGCACTCATAAGTGCTGCATCAAAATTTGACGCTGAACCTAAAATAGAATTACAATTTGAAACAACTAATCTTAATGCAATGAAAGTTTCACGTATCAATACACGTTTAAATTGCATTAAAATTATAGATAAATGTGTATGAATAACTAATAAAGTCGCTGAGGATTTTTTTAAGTATAAACTTATCTTAACAAATCAGTGATTTGAAGTGCATACTCGTAATTATCGGTTAGTTAAGTTCTGTCGATATAAATGTTCTGTTGATAAACTTTACTGCCATTGTCACAGTAGCTCTTAACCAAGTCAAAATGGTGTCCATATTTGGGTTAACGTTTACAGTAATGTTCGCTGGAACTTTTGGTAAGTTATTTTCAAATATCAAAAAACAGGCAGTTATTTTCTATACTGTAATTTAATGCACATTGAAGCATTTGGTAAATTAAAATTTGTAGTTTTTAAGACAATAATCCCTTAATTGTTTCCAAAATTAACAAAGTACTCGAATGACCAATTCGTTATGTGATTAATTAACATTTGGTATGGAAATGAATTAAACAAGATTTTCACTCTTTTCTGATCCCTTCAGGTAACAATCTTCTCGCGAAGGAAATCCTCAATTTTTAATGGCACCGATATCAAACTCGATATAGTACCTACATATTTATGGAATTTTGTTGTGTCAAACCACTCTTCCACGAGCAAAGCAGTCGGCAAAGGCTAGTCAGGACATAATCGGCTTAAAATATTGTTTTTATATTTATCAGTAATATCGACATAACTTTTGCAGCCTGTTATTTTTGCAGTAATGAATACCGATATTTTCATCATCTACTAAACATTTAAAAAGTTACCAGAATGATGACCTTATCATCTTATAATTTATCCATACCTTGATATAGAGATACTTTGATTATGTAATGTTCTATGATTGTAATATTTATCATATTTCTGTAATATTAAAGAAACGGATGCCGTAAATTAATATCTGGGACAGGATCATTTATTCAACTGTAACGGATTCACCAAATCTTATCAGGTGAAAATTTCGAACGATTGCGTTTCGTAAAACTTGATAAACAGGCACACTCAATTAATCCACAAGTGTTTGTTATTGTAATAAGTTCGAATATGTAGGTATTTCAAAGTAACGTCACAAAAGTTAAGACACGCTACCGTGATTTGTCATTTCATGTCGCGAGATAGTGTATCAGCATTAACTATTATTTTAAGTACGCATACACGTGACCACTCATAGCCCCGCGCACTTCGATTCGAAATGATCGACTAAGTTAAGAAACTGGTGGCAAAATTTCTTTAGCGCTACCATGCTTGGGGGACCGTCGAAGAAATCGTTAAATATGTCAGAGGGCCTCATGTGCTAAAAACCTAAAACCTCAGACACTTGGGTTGGGCAACCCTACAACGTCATAGAGTACGCTCTGGAATATTCAGTGATTGATATGGAGAGACCAGTAATGGGTTGAAGCCAAATGGTAGCAGGACGTAGTGAGTCAGTAATCCACTAACTTTGTTCTTCTTTTATTAGTGCATTCGATGATCGTTAGCTGGAACTTTAACTTCAAACCCACCTTCCCTGTGGTGGATTATAATAAAGGATAGGTGAATGAGGCTATGGCGCTCGAACCCTCTTGTTAAACATCGCCGAGATCTTTATCACTCAATTTAATCTCGATGCTATAAATTTGTATGTTCACGTTGAGAGATTTCTTTACCTGTCTACGGACGACACTTCGAGGATCAAATATTAAATAGCTTTACGAGTTTCGAAGAAAGTGTCGAAAGACTAATGAACGGCTGCACTACTTCCTTTTCGTTTTAAATTAAAAATCGCTGTGGGGAGACTTCGTGTGGCAGACACATACATGCCTTCCGTATTTCACTATATTCATAAAAAATAATCAATCAAATAATTAAAAAACAATCTCAATGAAAAGGTAGACCCAATTCGCACCTATGTAAATGCCCGTACTCTTTTGCGCGTGACTAGGTGTCAGAATTTTAATATTTTTCTAATTGTGTAACAAGCTTGATTTGTATTATGATTTGCAACTGTCCATTAACTATTATTTCCAGCGATTCCAGCGGTACCTTTAGGAGAACGGCCAGAACAAGTTGAGAACTCAGATGACTATCTACAAAATAATCGGATTGTCGGAGGGACAATTGCGGCTGACGGTAGCACCCCCTACATTGCAGCCCTCACCACTGGCTGGATTTTCCGCAGTCTCGTGTGTGGAGGATCTCTCATTACTGAACGACACGTCCTTACTGCAGCGCATTGTATCGATGCTGTGTATAGTTTTGGATCTCTTAGTTGGTTAGTATCTACTTACGGCACTGCATTGGCTCAAGAAAGGGATTATACTAAAGCGCTCAGTATATTAAAATATTTACACAAATTGGAGTGTGTGTTATATACACTATTTAAGTCTTCCAACCTTTTGCATTAACAGATGACTAGAAACACGGGGGGTCAGTATGTTATTAATTTTTTGTGAATTCTTTCCCTCGTAGAACTTGCATCACCTTCTTCAATTCTTTACTTTTGGGTCTTCTCCTTCTATAATTAGGTATTGATGAAGGGCAAATACGCTATCATTATTTGAATGTCATTTACCAATCCTATTTATATCGACAAATTCTGCTTCATGCCTGGCATTTATAGGTACAAATTCGGTTTCATTAAAATCATTCTGGCAGCGAAATTTTTACGAAAATAACATGTTAAATGTCATATCGTCAGCTACAAACCTTTTTCGTGCGAAACCTTCCTCGAAAAAAAGGAATATTATTTGAAACTTTAGTAATAATATTTACCATTCAATAACCTTACTTATTGGAAATATCTGTAATACGATCGGTTATCTCTTTCCAGGTCCCTTCGAATAACCGTCGGCACAAACCGCTGGAAACGTGGCGGTCAAATGTACAGCGTGTTACGCAACGTCACCCACCAGGACTACGACCCGTCCGTTATCAAGAACGACATTGGTCTATTAGTGACCAAGTCAAAAGTCCAGCTCTCGCATAACGTGTCACCCGTGATATTGAACTTCGAGTTCGTAGAAGCCGGCATCACGACTGTTGCTACTGGCTGGGGAAGGACTGAGGTGAAACAACATGACACCTTAAGGAATGAGTGAGAGGGAAGGAAGATATTTCGTACTCTGTTTACTTACTTACTCCCATGATTTTGTACAGGGTATATTATTTATGTACGTTTTGTTGATATGTTGTCAGCTTGTATGCTTCGTTTTTGGCTTTATCAAAAATTGATTATAGTTCCCAAGAAAGGACCTTGTCGAACCCATTTTGTTCATTTTCGATCTTCCCGTTCGTCGATGACAGTGTTACTAACATAATATTTGATTGACATAATTATCACATAATATACTTTCGTATGCATTTGTTGATTAGAGTTAATGATTTCCAGCACATGGGCCCACTATCAGATAACCTCCAGCAGTTGACAGTGAATACAACGGACGGCCAACAATGCGTCTATGACATGAAGCGTGTGGCAGCAGAGCTTGGTGTAGATGTACCGTCCGTGAATCCAGATATCGAATTATGCACGTTACACTCGCCAGCCCATGGCATGTGCAATGTAAGTATTATCAGATATAAGATGTACAATATGCCTTCAACCCATTAATGGCACACTACTAAGCACGGGGTTCTCCTCATCGCTGAGGAGGTCTAGAGCATATACCACCACGCTGCTCTAATGCGAATTGGCGAAGGACATATTACATAGATTATACAGATCATTTATGGGTAGCATTAATACATTCGTATTACTCTATGTTCGTATTCGATTTTTAACTGACTTCAAAAATGGACGAGATTCTCAATTCAACTGTATTTTTTAATGTGTTAGCTCATAAATTTTTACTGGATTTTAGTTTGCCAGTTTCCTTGATTAATCTAGACTGGACCAAAGGCACCTATTTCCTAAACAGTTTCATGCATCAAATTATTTTATTCTTTTTGAAAGTGGTTTGACATTTTTACAGAGAACTCAAAACAATGTTTTTTTTTTATTTTGTCTGTTTTTCTGTATGTTTGTGCACGCTAATATCGGAAACGACTTATCCGATTTAAATGCAGTTTTATAAATAAAGAATTTAGTAAGTTAAACTACTGGCCGGAATTTGATGAAACTGTAGGGTTATAGTTTATACATTGGTATGTACATAGGGTGCTTTTTATCGATATCTACGCGTACGAAGTCGCGGGCACAGCTAGTCAATAATATAATCCATATCCGAAGCCACACCACCAAGCCAATACTGTCGCCTCTCACGACATGCTGGTCTAAAATTGGGGTAGTATCAATATCGCCGAACAGCCAGAGAAAACCAGAAAGGACTAATAACATCGAGTTAACCTCTTATCTTCCAGGGTGACTCTGGTAGCGCGCTGGTGCGACGTGACAACAAACAGCAGATAGGTATAGTATCCTGGGGGCTTCCCTGCGCCCGTGGAGCGCCCGACGTGTTCGTTCGAATTAGCGCTTACGAAGACTGGTTTCTGCAGAACGTTGATGAATAAATTATTCACAACCCGACTGAACTAAGCATTTGTACTATTTCAAATTATTTTTGCTATATTTTTAATATATATAACTCAAAGGTTAACTGACTGACATAGTGATCTATCAACGCACAGCCCAAACCACTGGACAGATCGGGCTGAAATTTTTCATGCAGCTAGATGTTATGACGTAGGCATCCGCTAAGAAAGGATTTTGATCAATTCTACCCGAAATAGGATGAAAGTTTCTTAACGCGAGCGAAGCCGTGGGTAAAAACTTCTTTTTTAATAAATTATTATCATTATGTTTTTATTAGAATTTATTTTGTATCCTCCTAAGAGTAGGTGTACTTTAGACTATCGTACAAAGACGTGTGTATGTCTTTGGGTAAAATTAAATAGATACGGTGAAAAACGAGTTAGTCATAGTCCTAATCACGCAACATTGTCAAAATGAAGAAATTTTTTAAAGAAATGAATTATATCGAGTACTGCTATCTACGAGTAATGTCGCTAAAGGTTATAATAGCTAATAAACAAAATACGATCGTAAAATATAGTTTTGGGGAGTATCCGGGACATAAAGGCATTTGTTTTGAAGTGAACGAATTTTTTTTAACAACATCTTCATATAATAAAATCATATAAAATCACATAAAAAAATATTTTTATAACAATTCGTATTCCTTTGTAAATATTAATTTATTATTAGTATAAACCAATTATTATTAAACGTCAATTGTCTTTCCTGGAAATTAACACGTAAAATGTATATTTTACGTAAGATAACCTTGGGTGTGGTATAAAATCCAAGATTCAAATCCGCTTATCCTTGCATACACATCTGGCACTCCCTTTGCACAAGCAATACCCCAGGAAACAATTCCGATTTGAACCTTTGTATCCCTCCGAATTAGTGCACTGCCAGAATCACCCTGAAACATAAAAAGCATTATAGTCAGGCTTTAAAGTTCAAATTCGTGGAGTGATGCTAGAAAACACGCCAATTAAGTAGAATGTTCGAGAATTTTCGCGACTACGCCATCATGGGCTATTCAATTGATTAGCATAGGTCCTTTAGCAAGCATGGTTCCCTTGGAAATTGTTTTAATATTGTTTGTTTGTGAGTAACAAGAAAAATTATGATGACTGTATCACATCTTAAAGGATTTCTCGGGATTTGAAAAACATAGTCTAGCTTAATGTAAAACCAAGTCCCTCCCATCATGTCCACGCTGTTCCATGCGGATTGATGGAGGTTAATGACCAACTTAAGAGTCGGAAATTCTTACGCCGCCCTAAGGTCACCGAAATTACCTAACAATTGCTATGTACGATAGCAATTGGGACCTATATCTTAACATGCCCTCCGAAGAAATTTCGTCACTAGCGGTCACCCGTCCTGCTATACCAATCGCGCCCACAGCTGTTAAACTCGGTCGATCACTCAGGATCAACGCGAGCCGTCAGGCTATGAGCGCTTCGTACACCGTATATTATTAGTTAAAACTATTAATAAATGTCCTTACATTACACATTCCATGTCCTACAGAATGCAAGGCACATATCTCAAGTTCAGCGCTAACAGCTGGCAAAAGTCCGTCAGTTTCGTTAGCTTTACGCATATGTTCCTTGCAATTTTCATATGACAACGTCCACACGTCAAGTATTTGCAGTTTCTCCGGCAGCGCATTCATGTCCTGAAATTTAAATTCATTTACGAAATGCTTACAAAACTTTTCTTACAAAGAAAATATCCCAAAAGAATACTTAATGCCTATTTAATCTTGTAAGTTGATAAGGTACCTACATATGTACATAGAATAGTAATTACAATGAGTATGGGTCACGTCTAGTAATTACTATGCCTAATCACAGGGTTTATATTTCATGTGAACAATTTTGTCTTGTATACTCATAACTAATACTACTAATCTCAGGCGTAAAAAGAATAACTTTTAGTTTCATAGACCTAGCAAGCTAAGTTCCTTCCTGTCCTGGCAAATATACTTAACATACTGCATGCAAACCCCATCCAGTGACGTATGACTTCACACCACCTTCCACTCGATCGAAGCTCAATGGGATTGTCGCTACAGTATCACTGGGTTGTATATCTCTTGACACTGAGAGAATGCCGATGTCGTTCTTAATGGTGTCCCAATTCCACCCTGGGTGCATCACATAGCTACTGAACTCGAATTCGTTGTCGCCAGTCAACCAGGTATCAGTTCCAATTACCGCTCGGAATGTTCTGTGAATATTGCAATATAAACTATAAGAATTTGTGTCACAGCAGTAACTGCACGTTTCGTTCATAAACAACACTTGGTGTATTTAGATGTTATAAGTTGTATAGGTATTTGTCAAATTGTGCATGCGTTATCTTATTGTTTTAAAATTAACAAAATAAAACCAGGTTCCACTAACACCACTTGGATACCTGGCGTTCTTCCACATTTTCTGCCTCGCACATGTAAACTGTGGAACGAATTTCCTGCATCAGTGTTTCAACAATGCTTGACATGTCCTCGTGTCCTTTAAGAAGTGGGTCCATCGATTCCTTTTAGAGTGGCAACGCGTTGGTGACATCCCTGGTAATGCTGATGTCCATGAGCGACGGTGATCTATTACCATCAGGTGACCAGTCTGCCCGTTTACCTATTTACGGCATAAAAAATAACATCTATACTACAATATAAAGCTGAAGTTTCTTTATTTGTTTGTTTGATTGTTTGAACAGGCTAATCTCAGAAACGAACAGAAACAGAACGAATTGAAAAATTCTTTTAGTGTAGGATAGTTCATTTATAGAGATATATGTATAACATCACGTTTAGAGGAATAGGATAGGAGTAGCAATAAAGAATATTGCGAAATCGGCAAAATTTTGAAGCTTTTCTTGCTTGCGCTGAGTAAACGGTGAAAGTTACTCAAAAATAATTTATTATTATTTCTTATTACAATATTGTTCCCCTCTAAAAGTTCTAAATAAAAGTCCGCGACAGCCAGCATAGTATGTCCAGCTTTTAAGGTTAACCCACTATAACAATTTTTATAGTTATCATAAAATCGTTTTAAAATAATAATTTATACGGCATAAGAACGTTTGCTGGGGTCAGCTAGTATTCTGTAAAATGGTTATAGAAGAATAATTAATACTTTGTTTATGAGTTACATAATTATGGCTTATTCGCGTTAATTATGACCAGGGTCTAATATCCTGCTCCTCAGACCATTTGCGTGCCATTAGACATAAAAATCATCAATTCAGATTATGTAAAACTGAACTTAGAATAAGTTAATCGAAGATAGTATTACATATAAGTAAATATATATAAGCTTGTGATATATTCATATTCTTAACGTGTAGCCAAACTTTGTCTCTCTCACAAGTTTATCCGCTGTTCTTACTCTTTCAAGACATTGTCAATATCTCAGAGTCTATATAGACACCATTGCGAGTTTCACTAATGGGATGCTAACAGGACGTCATCACTTTAAAATATAACTAGTAAATTGTTTTTACGACAAAAATAATACGAACTCCATTAATTGCTGATTCCAGGATAACATGACATCAATACAATGCGCCGCTGTCAAAATCTGTCGTTTATTGATAATGGAGCCCCCACAGATGAAGCTGACCCATCGATACCCGTACAACAACGCAGCCATGTGCTTCCCATAACCCTCGGGCGCTTCCACACCCCCTATTATACGGGAGTTTTGGAAATATTTCGCATTGGGATGCGGGTTGTTTGCACTGAAAGAGTACCCTGTAATTAAACAACTATTTTATTGAGACGCTCATGCCTGACGGTTTGTGCTGATGCTAGCTGTCGTTAACGTACTGATAGTGACAAAATATTTCTTCCGTGCTTTGGGTGGAGCAAACATAAATTCATAGACAAGCAACGCGCATGCCTCATTCTTTCTTTGTTTTAATTATTTACTAGCAGACCCGGCCATGCGTTGCTCTGACTAAGGTCGTACACTACATACTCAATCTACGCAATCTAGCCGACTAATCGCCACCCTTACCGTTACACCGTCATCTGTTAAAATCTCATGGAACTAATCCTTTGTAAGATATTAAACAAATAATTTGCAATAAAATAATATTGCGACTATAAATTGAGATGTAAGCTATCCTATATTTCAAGTTGGATCAACCTGCACATTGGTGTGCAAAATTTGATTAAAATAGGTTAAGTAGTTTATGAGTCAAGGATATGTATATTATAGGATATGTATGTGTTTATTAGTACTGTAAATCAATCTCATATAGGTAACAGTTTTATCCTAAAACCATTATCTAGTTTATAATAACCTTTTCCACGTTTACGAAACCACAGCCCAAATCGATCATTTTAACGTTATAATGAAAAAGGAAAATAACGAAAAAAAAAGATATATTAGAAATACGCGCTCAGCAAATGAAATTATTCATAAATTGTACAATAAGGCTTTCAGGGAGCGCGCTTACGACCATCAATCATTGTACCAACGCATTTGTTACTTGTATAGAGTTTCTTGTGTTGCCGGGGATACAATCGCGCCTCCAGTTTATTATAAAACAATTTTAAGCCGCTTATAAGGAGTGACATAGTCTACGTGAATATAAATTACTAGCTGACTCCAGCAAACGCTGTTTTGCCATATAAATTATAATTTTAGAACTATTTTAATATAACCATAAAAATGCTTATAGTGGGTTAACCTTAAAAGCTAGACATATGCTATCGCGGACTTTTATTTAAAAATTTTAGATGGGAACAATATGGTAATACATGATTTTTGAGTAACTTTCACCGTTTACTCAGCAGACGCAGCAAAAGCTCCTAATTTTGCGGATTCACATTATTCTCTATTGCTGCTCCTCTCCTATTCCTTTTAGCGTGATCTTATATTATATAGTTTGTTTGTTTCATTGTTTGAACGGGCTAATCTCAGGAACTACTGGACCAATTTGAAAAATTCTTTTAGCGTAAGATCGTCCATTTATAGAGGAAGGCTATAGAACATCACGCTACTTTGAATAGGAGAGGAGCAATAATAAAAAATATTGCGAAAACGGCAAAATTTTGAGCTTTCCTTGCGTGCGCTGAGTAAACGGTAAAAGTGACTCGAAAACCATGTATTACAAAATTGTTCCCCTCTAAAAGATCTAAATAAAAATCCACGATAACATATGTCTAGCTTTTAAGGTTAACACGCTATAACCATTTTTATAAACATAGTTCTTAAATAATAATTTATATGGCAAAACAAAGTTTGCTGGTTCATCTAGTCGTTAAATATTTTGGAATTTCTTATTCGGTTTAACGAACACGCATATATTGTTTATTATGAAAGTCAAGAATAAAATGTTTATTTATTTATTTACTTAAAGTTAACGAAAGGGTGAACACCAAACAAACTAAATACACAATCAAAAATCTTAAAACTAAATCACACCTTTATAATACGCGCAAACCACATTTATTGAGCTATCATTTAGAAAGATTTTGCAAGGAATTACAAGTGTGATTAAAAACAATAAAAATAATTAAAAAAGGGGAATGACAAATAAAATGTTTCGTATTGTAAATATGTATATAAAAGTGTATGATTTGAGATATTATATTACTCATAAACTCTTTGATAGTCGCAAACAATAAAATGTATCCATTAAACACATTATTTGTATACAATACACATAATATTGGTATATGTTTATACGACACTAATAAAAGTAAAAAAGTCATTTAAAAGTTGTGTACTCTTCATATTATTTCATACATTTTCGTTAATCCTGAATCGATTTTTTTTTATTTAGTATTAAGTGAATGCTTGACGTCCACCCCGCGTGATAGTAAGTAGTGAGGACGTCTAAGATGGAGGACGCATTAACTTAGTAAAAGCCTATCATATATTTTTTCGATAAAAATAATACACATGTGAACATAACTATACAACAATTTCATGAGTACCTACTTAAAAACTATGTTTATTTTTTTGTGCATCGTACGATGTTTATATTATTTACAAACGTATCGACGTATACATTTCATTGCTTCTAACTGTACAATTAGTGACTGTATGAAGAAGAAAAATGTATGTATCATGTACAAAATATGGAAATTCTTCGTTTTATTCATATTATCATTTGACGATCTGTGTGGGGCAATGGTCACCATGCCGGATTACTGTTCGAAGGGTCCTGGGTTCGATTCCCAGTGAGGCAGAAAGTTGAATGATGAGTTTAAATATCTGAGTACGGTCTGGATGTTTGTCCTTGTTTTTCTATGTTGTCCATGGCACCCACAAATCAGGGAATCCTGGTGTCTGGTCTATGAGTGTGTGGCGTTATCTATGGGCTTAAAGTGTGTAGCTTTATTTAGTTATACTTTCTATAATGGTTATAGTTCAATTGTAATCTAACTTAACCTGACAGACACGATAGTACCTACTCAACTAGTATGGATCTTTAATGAAACAAAAAACTGATAATTACTACTACTAATATTACCCTTATCCGTACGAGATAAAGGTCACAAACCGAGAACTAATCTGTTATTAAACCACAAATCTTTTACATTTAAATATTTGTATTCATTTGCACATCCGCCTCGAGTTATGTTTGCGACTGACAGACATCCAGACACCATGTTAGTTACATCATTATTTGCCCAACGGTTATACACTCAACTTCAATATAAGCCTTAAATCCAACGAATTGTGGTATTAATTTCCCTCCAACACTTCTTATTTACGCAACTTATACTTTTGCTATCGAAAACTGTACCAAAAACTCAGTTTATAGAAACTATTTTTCCATCGCGGTACTTGCCACCATAATAAATCGAACGCGAAGGAAAATGTGCTTTATTTGTTTGGTTTACGAGTGGTTTTGCTTTGACGGTTGATGGATAGGGTAAACTCACTATACACGGTCACAAGCGCGTCGCGTGCCGGCCACGCGTTGCTCCGATAATCTCCTTTTGCAAAGCCCTTTGTTACAATTTGTGATATGTTCCGACTGTTCCGTGAGATCCCAGTCTCAGATATGATCCTTAATGATATTTTAAATCAGTCTACTGGACCGCCGGCGATAACGGATTGGGTAGTTGATATTTTTCTGCTGTCGTAGGCTAAATAAGCTTAAAAATTATGTTTATATCAACTGTACCCTAGAAAGTTGTATTTAACAACAAAACAATTGTATTGTTTTGGGGAAGTTTTAGGCATTATTATTAATTATATATTTAATTATATTGATAAATGAGCAGAAGAACTACGTGGTGGTAAGTGGTTATCGTTGCCCATGAACTACAGCAATATAAAAAGCATCGCCGATGCGTTGCTGACAAAGGACCGAGTGAAGAAAAAAATGCAAAATTAATAAGCAAATTTTTCTTTTCCATTACAGACTTGAATTTATCCGTGCGGCATGGATGGAATGAAATTGATAATTTTTAGTGTGATAATTTAAATTACCACCAACTTCGATAAAAAAAAATCTTTAAAAATCCGCACACCTGAGTCTCGTCAAGTTCTAGTAGTCATTTATTCGTCCTCTTGGCAGTCCCTAGTATACAAAGCATTCCAAAGCTACATGTAAAGTAAACTTAAATAATTTGCTATCACTACCATAATCGAATCACCAACACGAGGCCAACTGTCACCGAAAAAAGAAACAATTGACGCTAAAGTGACAAGAAAATATCGCGTTATAATAAAATGGAGTTGTCATCCCCATGGCGGAGCGGAGCGTGCTAAATGCATTAATTTGGCCTGGATTTAGTGGCCCGGAAGTGATTTGCTACGGGAACACACTATAACGGGATATGATCCTGTACCCTATACTGACGACAATTACCCTCACCACACTTCGGTGCCAATTAAAATTGAACTGTAACACGATGTGTTTTAATCGCATAATAGAATACGAGCGTCGTTTAGCGATAGTTGTATGTGACAAGGTTGAGTGGTTTACTTTTTTTATAGTCAAGGGTCAGTGTTGAGGATTTTGTATGAAATTCGTTTCGCTCTCGTTTCGGATATTTCAATAATTATTAGCAGTATGACCGACAGTGTATAATATTTCTTGAGTTATTAAACCTGTAGTAACTTCCACGTACAACTTAATATCTCGTAATATTATGGATACTAAACAACATTCGTAAGGAACAAAACTTTAATTTCCTTGCTTAATATATATTCCTAGTAAAAATTCCAAACGTTCGTAATCTTATATCTTATATCTTATACTAATATATAAAGCTGAAGAGTTTGTTTGTTTGATTGATTGTTTGAACGGGCTAATTGCAGGAACTACTGGACCGATTTGAAAAACTATTTTAGTATAACATAGTTCATTTATGGAGGAAGGCTATAGGCTATATAACATCACGCTAAGATGAATAGGAGAGGAGTAGCAGTAAAAAATATTG
>DWJN01001419.1:0-18082 GCA_018248895.1 Carystus phorcus
GTGCCTTTTCATTGGAAGAATTTCTGTCATTCCTGATAAACTTGATTAGTAGATTATGTATGTAATTCATATAATATATTGACTGGATCTTTTCTGCTTAACAGGGTCCAATTCATCTAAACGTTGGTTGGCCAAGCAAAGCAATACGGAAGTGTATTCCCCATAGTTCATATTACATCCCATTTAAGCAGCTTGTCCCCGGGCACAGCATACTGCACTGTAATTACATTTGAAGCTTCTCCGCCAATATTGCCGCGTACCGCACTCCAACTACCATCGCCTCTCCACTCTGTCCTTTTTAAATTGATATTGGTCCATTAGCTTTTAATTTACTGAGAGTTCATATAGCTAAGTGCAGGCAGTGTCCGTGTGTTTATTTTCATTATAATATCACATTAATGTACTTGATTTTTATTACTAAGATTTTTTAAAAAGCTACGTCCATTATAATATAGTGATTTTGTCAATAAACAAAAAAGTAGACTTAAATTAAATACTCAGAATGAAATATTTCTATTTCCTTTTGACCCTTATATAGTATTATTAATTTAAACTTAGAGATAGTGTTCGAATTCGGAGAGAAGTGGTACCACGATCTTCATCATCAACGTCCAATCTGTTTATTGTTTAGTTTAAAGTAATCTTTTTAGGATGATTGAAAATCTTCTTGCTTCTTTACAAAAACTTGCGGCAATACATCATATTAAAGTACGTCCATTTCTATGAACAAAAAATTGTTTAGTTCTCTTAGATATGTAATGCCATTTTAATATGTACTTTATAAACGTGTTAAGACAAACAACAGTTCTTTTTAAAAGGAGTGAAGACCCGAAAATGGGGCAAGATTTATAAGTAGAACGTACCTACTTATACATCTTGCTTATAGAAGCGTTTCCTTTCGTATGACGTCGACACGACTCACCGCTAAGACTGAATTTTAATACAAAGAATGTAAACCAAAACTTGAACAAATAACATTGATTGACTGATTGATATTGCCTTCAACTTCAACCATTAATGGCCCACTACTAAACAGGAGTCTCTCCTCATCACTGAAGATGTTTAGAGCATATTCCACCACACTGCTTCAATACGGATTGGTGGAGGGGTTAGTGGGTAACCCAAGAGTAGGAAATTTGCAAGCCGCGCGAAGGCCTCCGACATGACATAACGACTGTTATTTCCCATTGTTATCTAGTGCTCATAAACTTAACTTTAAGAGTAGAATTAACGGACTTTTAAATTTAATTTTATCGTAAATACCGCAGCTACGAATATTGAATGGTAGTTTGATTTACGCATTTAAACCGTCTTCTGTACCGTAACTTTAACAAATGTTTAATATTTTTTATACAATTCAAAATTTAAAACTTCTTTCTACGTTATGTAAATATTACCTTCTGGAAAAATTTAAGCCATTTCAGCGAAGCGATGAAATGTCAATGAGTCAAAGACCTTTACATACCCGCAGTAGGTATTCTTCTTAATTGTTTGACTGATTAACATTGAAAAAGGCATTAATTATGATTACTCCATGTATTGCTTATACTATAACACAACTTACAATGAACAAACAATTTAAAAATGCATATTTTGTAATCTTTATTGGGTGCTAATTTAGTACAATATCAACAAAACAGATAAAATAAATTATACTTTATTACGTACTTACGTGTGACCTCAAACTGAGATAGCGAAGTTGTGTGCTAACAACGACGGTGAATACCCGTTCACGAAGAAAAATTGTCCTCTTATCTGCTGATGATATCACCAACCTGACGTCATCGAAGGGAATGAGGGCTTTAATGATATGTAAAAGAAAAATAAATAGTATTTTATACTTAAGAAATAAAAACCTACACAAAACAGCAAGAGGCACACGGAAAACGATCTACACTTATACAAAAAATAGATTAAAGAAGGTCAAATCAATATGTGCTTTTCTTCAACAATGATGTGAAGTGTCCTCTATTATGTATCACTGACAAATTTCACCTTTTTATACAAAACGCGAAATAGCATCGCGAGAGAATAAGGTTGAGCTATGAAATGGTTCTATTATCTATAAAAAGTATTGTTCCAATTCATCAATAGGCTGTGTTAAGTGGTTTACCGGCTAATTGGTTGAGAGATTAGCAATAGCGGCAACGATTAAACCTCGGCTTAACGGCTTACCGGCCTCGGTATCAACATGAACCAGCGGAATAAGTTTTGTTCCAATCGCATTTCGTTGAATGATTCAACTATTTTTGATTGAGGTCGTCTGATTCTAACAATCGCCCTAAATAAATCCGTTTACCAATTACTTAAACAGTTCTAACCAAGTTGGGTTTAAAGTTAACTAAATTAATTCGTTAGAAGTTAATGGCTCAATTACGTTAGTCGTGACTTGCAAAGCAATGAACTCAAACTTTGTATTTGTAAAAAGGTCTTAAGATATTTTTTCTGTATCTAAGTTAAAATTATACCGAACGGATATTGTATTTATATAAACAAATTAAATATTTTCTAGAGTCATTTCAGTTTTCTTTATTGGACTTGAAATTCAACTTTATACTTTGTAAAAGTACAATTACAATATTTATTTTGTAGGACGATTTCCTAATTATATTATTTTTAATATTTATCCAAAAAGTATTTATTAAGATCGTTGAATATACTTCACTTCACAAGATGTTCTTCAATATATGTATACTTTTGTACAATTACGGTAGACAGTCTCACCGCATTGTGAAAAGAAAGAAAAACCAAGCAATTAGGGATAAGACGACGCGATAAGGCGTCCGATGAACAACTTGAAAGAATTCTTATTAAGATATGTCGCTTGCAAGCGCCTTTTGCAAGAAATCGATTCGCGTTTGAATCATTTTTTACGTCCAGAGATTTAGATTGGGCGATGACTCAGGACTATCGACTTTTTACATGGGCGCGGGGTCGTCTAGGAAGTGCTTTTCATTTGCATGATATGCTGTTTATTTACTTTAGATAGGTTAAAACATATCTATCTTCATAGACGGACAAAAAATACTGAAGGATGAAAACATAAAGAAACGTAGAAGTGAAAGTCAATAATTTTATAACATCGTTAAATATAGGTTTACATATATATGCTACCTCATAGCTCATACAATATGCATACTGTAGGTAAATAAACAAAGATACTAATGTTCATATAATACAAATCCTAGATAAAAAAAATGAATGCCGCATAAAGCATAAAAATTATAACAGAAGCTTTTAAGCAAAAAGTCATTTAAATTAAATGTTTTTCATTTTATTTTATGTTTAAATAATATAAAAAAACTATTTCTCTGCGGAGTTAAAGTATACTTAAGAGGTGTTTGACTAAATTATTGTAGATTGTTTCAAATATTTCAATCGTTTTTAGATTGCAGTTTGCAAGTAAAATTAGATGAAAGTGATTGGTAGTAAAGTCGTCTAATAACCAATCTATTTATGTTTCCGTGCTTCGGAGGACACGTTAAGTCATTTTACACTGTCGTTAGATAGTAGACTATAAAAGTAATATTAACTGGTTAATACGAAATAATAACTAGGCCAAATGTTAGATTAAGTTTAATGCAGCAAACTTTAATTCTAAATTCTATTTGATCATTTTATTTCATTTAATATGATCTTAATTTTAATTGACGACATGTAATTTACTTTTAATTGAGGATCATGGTTATCTATATAATTAAATAATTAATTAATGTGAGTATGAAATACCTCGGCAATCGTCACAAGTGACTTAAACGATAGTTATATTAAGCGAGAACATTTTTTGGCTGTTCGATGGCCCGTAAACATGTTCCATGTTCTGTGTATCGCAGACTAAAATTACTCTGTTTATCGTCCCTTCAGTCCTATCTTAGTGGACTATGACATATTCTCGTCGGACTTAAGTAATGTATTCAGAATGTTGAAGTTTCTGTGGCGTTGTTGTCTCAAAATTGTTAGCAGAGCCACGAACTGTCCAGTTCTATGCAATTAAATTCTAAATGCAATAAAAATCTATACAATTAAAGTTTTAATATTGACGCTATAGCATCTACGGGATCCTGAAGATGATTGCTTCCAAGCTGAAAAGCGTGAGTACCTTTAGGTTTAATATTCAGGATAAGAACGAGAGATCTTGACTTTTGAAATTAAGTTTTATTAATCTTTATATACTTATGATATATTTATTATTTTGTCAGTGTCACTAAATTTCTCCTAAAAGGTTGGATCGATTTTGGTCTGGTTTGAGACTAGTTCGCTGCTGATTGATGCACAACTAAATCGATTAGAAAATGTTTTTCTATGTTTTATTTATCTAAACGTACCAAATCCGCTATTATTAATACAAAAAAGGTCTTATTCGTTAAATATAATGACTACACTAAAAATCTGAACGCAAATCACGCGAGCTGTGTTCGTAGATAAACTTTTTAGCGCTGACCTTCTAAAAATCCTATTGTGTGGATCTTTCTAGTAAAAATTCATTAAAACCAACGGTTCTATTGAGTCGATTGCACTGGCCTTTAGGTTCCGCTTCATTTAGCAAAAACGACGGTCGCGTCGAGCCTCTCGCCCAGAATAAATCAATGCAGGTTGAACTTAACTCAGTATATCATATTGAACGAAACAAAAACTATTTTACATATCATCTTGAGCTTAATGATTTTATTAATCATTTTATAACATTTTTTAGACTCATTTTTTTGTATTTATGTATTTAAATTTGGCATGTTATGTTTTTTTTTTTACTTCAATAGTATGTTTTTTCCGTATTTATACTAAGGTTAGTTTATAGGATTGCTTAAAGTTATTATTCGTCCTGTCATTTCTTAAACCTAATCGTTATATAACCTTATAGGACAGATTAAAAAAACCTTAGTTACTAATTAACCAGCCCTTTTCTGCTAGCATTACCGTTCGCGTACACATTCAGAATAACAAATTTTTTCGCTGGTGGGCAAATTCACAAATTCCACAGCACACCTGTTGTTAATAGCCAAGCATTAATTTATAGGTTAAGTGAGTTCCATCAACGAGCACATTAATGGCGTGAAACATGTCGCATCATGTTGTATCATAACCGGATGTTCCGCCCGCGGCCGCCACACGGAAGGCTTTTAAGGAGCGTCATTGTGTTTACACTGTACATGATTGAATCGCGCTTTTACTCTCTAAGCATGTCAAAATAAGGTTTAAAATGTTTTAAATAAGGTTTTAAAATGCATGCAAGACGACTAGTTTTAACCATAAATTCTACGAAAAGCAAAGCCGTTATGAGATAATTCAAAAGCTAAAAAACAATCTAACACAATAATATATCTACGATATATCTAGTAATATTATAATAGGTATACTAGGCATTTCTAACACAATAATAGCTTTCTGTTTAAGCAAACAAAACGGACTTTAATTATGTACAGCGAATTAAATATTCTGAATTCCGAAGTTGAATAATACGCGTTGTTAGGGATAACTCTAAATCTACTCGTCAGATGTCGCTCAAGTTTAAATGAGACCATATAACAAACACCAACTTTATAACAAGAATCATGAAAATCGTTACACTCAGTAAAAACTTCTTAAAATATTATAGTGTTACCTCCTTTCTTGAAGTGGGTTAAAAAAGGCTCCCGTACATATTGCTTACATGAAAAAATATTCAAATCTTAATTTCAACGGTACGAAACCATATACCATGTAATTCTAATTCGGGTTCGAATGATTTTTTTAAAGCTTAGGGTCTAAAGCCTTCTTGCGGTACTGCCCCTTTAGCGAATCATGGTACCTACTTTATATCGGGGGAATGACTGCCTGTCTGTCGGGTCTCCAAAGAGACTACATACATACCCACTATATTGAAGCTTATTTGTAAATTGTTTATCACGATGCTTCGTGAAAGAATAACATCCCCATAAACTGTTAAATTATATCTATGCTAGTAGACCCGGTAAACTTCGTTCCTTGGAACATTTGTCCCGTATTTGTAATATTTCTTATCAATGCTCAGCTTATATTAGTCGTAGCGTTAGGTAATATAATCTATAGCCTTCCTCGGGATCTGTACTATGCAACACAATTTTCATTTCGAACCAGTAGTTCTTGAGATTAATGCGTTCAAACTATCAAACAAACAAAATCTTTAGCTTTATATTATTAGTATAGATATAGAAATCAATGTTTGTTTGTTTATTTCTCCTTCATGGACTCTAAAATGGTAGAAGATAGAGCATTGATATCATTAGCAACTTTGTTCATAATTCTCTGAAAAAGGTTTCGGTACCGAAATTATATCAATCGGACACATTGTTGATGAGTTACAGTGGGATATGTTGATTTTAGTCGAGCAATCGTACCACATCTTCTCGTAGGTATGTCCAACACCATAATCAGAATATATTATGTATATGAATGCGTTCTTATATATGGTAACTTTTCTTTAATTTTTTTGTTAAAATAAGCCTACATCATATAAATTTCAATTTAGTTTATAATATTTTATACCAAAGACAAACTAAATCCATAGCAGTTCATCCGTTTACACTTTACAAGATACGAGACTACAGACAAATTCCGGTTAAATATATACGTATAACATCAACATCACTCTTTTACATCGGATGTAAAACTGAAGGGTTTTGCGTTGTTGCGTATATATGTATAATATAACGTCATATCGTCTCTTAGAATTGGTAATAAGCTTCCAAGCAATATGTAGGTCAAGATTAGAACAGGCGTTAGTTCATTGCCGACCGCATTCCGCAAGATTTAGTGCGCGAACAATTTGTTTAATGAAAATAAGAACCGACATTACTCTCTGGAATCTTATCGATAAAACATTCAAATTAAATACCCGCTCTAACGACGTTAGCTTTCCATTCGAAGGCGAACCGAGCTCCTAATAACATTAATTCGTCAGACAATAACACCCTCAAATCGTTTTGGCCGAAGCCCGCCGAAATTACATGTCAAATGGTTGGAAATTCAGAAATATTCGCCGATAATTTTGCGGGCTATACCGTCTCCCTGAATGGTCCGATCAGGGTTGCTTGAGATCGATAATGTTACTTCCACGTTAATTGTTTTCCGATATTATACAAAATGAGTTTCCATTGAGCGAACCCTGCACAACATCTTACGCGATGGATTGCGAGAAAACTTAGCAGTCAAAGCCGAGTTGCCTTCGTTCTCATATTTTTATACCATATACGAAGAGGCAAAGTGTTTGTTTTTATATAAAGCTGATGTTAAAATAGAAAACAAGATATTGAAATTAATTTCAAGTAGATCGTTCTTACGCAAGCTGTTGTTAGACGTGGATTTTATTTTGTACTTTTATCCAAAACTAGAAAGCGATACCTACATTATCTAAATTTTGGTTTGACATCCTGCACAGAATGGTTTTGCTCATGTGAAGTATTGGCTTATGAGCCGTCTTTGTTATTGGTTTGAGTTTTAGTTATAGTGATTGTAGTGAGCGTAGTAGCTTTAGAACGTGTTATAACTCCCCCAAATACTTACATGACTAAACATTAATATTAAATAAAAAAAAATCTGTTACGTAAATCCCGTTAACCTAACAATTATATAAAAAATTTCACGCATTATTACAGATATTTGAATCGAATATGTTTACAATGGTACCGTATATCATACATATACACGGTATGTAGCATCAAACAATTTAATACCTTGGTCTGTGGTCCTCGACACTAATAACTCGTAAACGTTTCTCACCTCGGCAACCCTACGTCGACCTCGATGACAAAAATATCTAAATGTCATTATAAGTTTGAGTGGATCGCGCGGAATTCCGCGCCGAGGGCTGTTTCCAGCGCGAGCGGTTATCGAGTTTATAGTATTTGTTAAAAACTTCCACTACACTTGCTATCTGTTCTGTAATGGGTCTCGCTTGACGTTCATGTTTATTCCTCCGTTTGCGGAATGAATATTTAAATTTGTATTATCGCTAACGATAAAAATGTCTTTGTACAACACAACGTGTATTTTTTAACGCCATAGACTAGTTGACTCGTAGCCCCACGTTCAGGTTCCCGGTGCCATGAACAGACAAAAAGAAGAACACATACTCAGACTAAGAACAGAAGTTTAATCTCACCATTCTGATTTCTGCTACTTCTGCAAAGTTCTAAGGATTTAAGGTTAAAGGATCCTTCAAGCGGTGGTCCGACATGGTGAACATTGCGCTACACGAGTCCTCATAACTAACTAGGACCATCGCAAATCTACACTAGTATTATAAAGCTAAAGAGCATGTTTCTTTGGTTGAATACACTAAACTCAGAAACTACTGGTTGGAATTGAAAAAATATTTTTGTGTTGAATAGTTCATTTACCGAGAAAAGCTATAATATAAGCTATATCACATAACGCTATGACCAATAGAAGCTGAGCTATGATGAGAAATAATACAAAAACGGGACAATTGTTCGAAGGTCATACGAAGTTCTCCAGCTCTACTAGTATTGAATATTGCTATACATTGTTTTACCTACTATGATTATTGACTCTAAAAGTGCTCTACGCCAGCTCACTCATTGCCGGCGATTGACATACTATGCAAAATATACGAAGATTATAAAGGCAAAATGTCTACTTACTTATTATTAGGTACACACAATATCAACCTGAAATATGGGACGTTACAGTGCCTACACCTGTGAATTCCTCGCTAATATGTCTCAACCACCTCGTCATTATTCATTCATAATCCTTGTGGCGGGTGCTTAAGGTGTCATATAAATAAATTGAAGCTATTTTGTTTAATAACCTAAAGTTATAAATGTTTACATAGTTAAACCGATTTAGATTTTTTAAATATTTTAGTTTGTCTATTGTAACTCGTTATAACAATAGATTAAGACGATTAGAATATAGCATATGTAGGATAACGTATGCCAAATCCGCTTGTGTCCTTATAACAATGTTTGAAGTAAATAATATTGCTGCGCCGCGAATGGACTAAGGCCACTCAGTACCCGCTGCTTGCTCGCACCACTTTCTAATGTAACCGTGGGCCTGATGGCACATGAAAGCAAATACAGGCAGCCAAGCTACTCTATGAATAGGTCGGACTGAAAATCAGTGCTATGTTGCCACGGCTTTGTCTGAATCCGGTCCGTATCGCGGTCTATGCTACAACACAGATCAGTAATATACGTAGATATAAGAGGTAACATTAGTTTTTAAGATCTCCTTTTTTGTATTTTTTTTATGTCATGGCTGTCGTTTGTGTTGTTTCAGCCGAGATTAAATGATTTTTTTCTTTTTCTTTTCTTTTCAACTCCTTTCTGAACGCGATTTTTGTTGTCGCGAAAATATACCTTGCAAATCTCACCTCACTTACCTTGCACAATTGTGTAATTTTCTCCGAATAAGACACATTTATATCTTTTATTATTCGTATTCAATAATCATTCGTATCCTATATCAGAGTGTAGACAACTTTCAACCATCATTATACCACCAAAGAGCACCACGACTAGAAGAAATTGTTTTCGCATGAACGGCGGATGGAGCCTCTTGGTTTTCTTATTCATATCGTCATGACTGAAAGTCGTTTCTGCTGTGGTGTAAAGTGGTAGTTCCTTGTGCAGTTTTTCCTTGTCTCCAATTAGAGTAGTTTTCAGATAGTTTTCATATGTCGGATACATTGAGCCTGTCATGTACACATTTTTTCCATATAAAAAGGTATTTCACGAGAATTAGAAATGTTTACTTGATAAAAGTCTAATTTAGTAGTTAATTATAAAAAAGATAATTAGTAAAGAAGACAGAAGCCATTTACTGATACGTAAAACGTCGCCGACAAATATTAATTACACATCTCAAACGTATTATATCTAAAGATAAAATATCCGAAGAAAAGAAATGGCTGTTATAAAAAATAATTTATTAATGTTCTCATTACTTTAATTAAGAGCGAAAGAAGCTTTTTGCCAAAGGCCAGAAAACAAAAGCTGAGGCTTTCTGAAACTTTGTGTAAGAGATACTCTCGGAGCAGGGAAACAAATAAAAAGGAATTTCACGCGCTTCATTAGTCAAAAACAGATTTGTAAAACCATGTATATTAGATGCTACAATTTTTGTTTTGTTTCAAATACATGCCTTTGCCGTAAACTGTAGCAGACTGACGGCTCAGTGGACTATGTTATTTAACTTAATGTTTTTATTAAGAGTCATTTCGTAAAACTTGTTTTTTTTCGCCTTCAACCTATTAATGACCCACAACTCATCACTAAGAAGGTTTGGAGTAAGCCAGCTATATAGTGCGGAATGGTGGAGGAGTTAGTGGCCAACCCATGTGTCGGAAGTTTTTAAGCCGCCTGAAGGCCTCCAACATGACTTGATGACTATTATTTACGATAACAACTGAAACAGACAGCTTAATGTGCTCTTCGAAGCACGGAAACGCTCACGAATTGTTCGCCACTAACGGTCACCCATCCAGGTACCGACCGCGCCCGCAGTTGCTTAACTCTGTCGATCGCTTAGATATGAGGACTTCACTTGTTTTTATTCATTTTTTTCTCATATAAAAAGCAAATATTGGTAAACGTAACTAATAAAATGAAGAAGGATGTAAGTGTATTCTGTGGTATGAACACACAGTACGTAATTTTAAAACACTTTAGTTAGTTACGTACCAGTTTATTACTAATAGCGTCGGTTAACCCTGTTGATGCGGAATGGGACTCGCAGGCCTGGCACCGCGCCAGGGCCTGAGTGACCTGGAACCGTCGGTGCCAGCGATGGTGTATCCAATTTGCTCTAAAGTTATCAAAATAGTAGGATAGTAAAATTATTCGTGTATATATAATTAGCGTACAAAACTGTTTAGGTGGTAAATTTTTACACCATTATTTTTGGAATAATGCAAAAGTCCTCATAAAAACAAAAAAAAATGTATAAAAAACTATAAGGCCGTTGAAAAGCAAGATTAAAATGCCTTGTTTACGTCAGAGACAAATAAAAAACCAATAGCGAATCAGGCTCTACTCCCTTTTTATATATTATGAACACTTTTTACAAAATCTGATGTAAGAATAGTTCGTTCGATCACTCGTCTGATGCATTGTATATTTTGTAAAATTTCTGATAAAAATCTTTTACCAAAAAGGTACCTACAACCACTTCAAAAAGGATAAAATAACTTGATGAGGGGTACTATTTAGGTGCCTTTGATCCAGACCAATTAATCGAGATAACACGGACAAATTGGAAACCTCCTATTTTTGAAGTCGGTTATAATGACTTTGGAGGCACAATATCGAATGTATACATATTTGCTTATAAGTCGAACACAGAACCATTAGGTCGACAATAACGTATCGACGAATACTAAATGAGGTATGGCGACAATTTACTACTACTAATAGTGTCGGTTAACCCTGTTGCTGCTATATTCCGCGCTGGCAACGCGCCAGCCACCGTGTGATCCGTAGGGTTCGGAGTCGAAAGCTGTGAGTAATTTCGATGAATGGGATGTCGTAACTGGGCGTTTTTTGTGCTTTATTGAGTCTTGAATAGCTGCAATACTTATAAAACTGACTTGATCGACTATAAAAAATGATACTAAACTTTTTATATAGTTACTTAAAATTTACTTTATTCGATACTGCTGAGAATTAATATAGAAGTGCCCTACTAACTTCGCTGTTGCAATTGTAAATAGCTTGTTCACACATTTACAATCCTATAATTAGGTACTTGGGTTACGCGCGGACATGTCAAACCTATTACTCCAAATGTTATACCTCCTCGGAACGATGCTGAAGCTGAATTTTACGCCTGTAAAGACACTTGTAAGGTTAGTAGTTGGCCGCGAGGAACAAGACTGATTGCTTGCTCAATTGCGTAATGAGAGGCTACTTGTTTAGAACTTCAAACTACGCATCAAATTTGGCGTGAATAAGATATCATAAACTCCTACAACACAAACAAACGTGACTGCCTCAGCACGAAATATCGAACAGCAAAATCATCGCTAACTACAGAGCATTTCAAGAAAAAGTACCTACTAATGGGTTCGCTTACTATCTTGTAACATTTCTACATGCACCATATTCAAGTTAAGTGGGTAAAAATCCCGAATCATTCGATACCTTGCAAATTGCAGGTTGAAAAATACATCTTGGAAGACTAATAATAGGTATATCCAGTCAGAGTCATAGTATGCCGGACTACAGTCTGACAATGTGAGCAAGAAATAATGTCGGCAGCGTCGAGTACGGATTGGCACACTTCACACGCCTTTTCCGAACAGAAATCTCACGTATGGACTTTGCTACAATGTATTTTTTCACTAAAGCAGCTGAGATCTAATGCCTTTGAAAAATGTAATGATCTTCTCTTCTCTTCTCTCATCTTGGCCGGCAACGCATTAGTAACCGTAATATAACACACAACGAACGTAATTTGATAAATGATAATGGTTTTTTTTTTATACATTATAAGTTAATGCTTGACTACAATGTAATTAATGAAAGAATGAGTAAGAATATTATTTTGATTTTAAAACATGAGGAAAAAATCGTTTTCCTCTCTCCAAAAACCCCCATCATCGTGTTCTCACTGAATCAATTGCCATCGCGGTTGGCTCTTAAAACGGTTAAATGGTCCGGAAATTATTATAGTTCTTAGCTTTTCTGAAGCCTCAGCCATCCTGACGGGGCATCGTCACCTTGACAAACACGGTCATAGATGGACGGGGGCGACGCGAATACTACCTGGTTTATTACAAAATAAGCTCTAAACCACGATTACCAAGTATAGGTTTATCTTTAATACTATATTTTAGGCCAAGGTTTATTTTAGTTGGTCTAATAGAAATTTAAACCGGTACTGTAGTTAGTCCACGTTTTGTAATAAGGCCGATAGTGTCGGCTTACCCTGTTGCTACGGATTGAATCCAATACTGGAAGCAAGCCAAGGGTTACCTGTCAGATTGATGGTTAATACAAGAACAACCATTTATTCTAATAAAATGTTTACCATAACTAATGTATACGAAGCAAATAGTTGAAATAACATCGTAAAAAGATAAGGCCATAACAAAGCGAGAATATTCAAATTTAAATTCAAAATAATTTGTTCGTGTAGGAATATTTTCAATATTCTATGTACTAAAATATAATATGTACTAAAATTTTGTAAAAGTATGCACTATTGGAAAAGCATCACTCTCAGAATTCACCGTTTAATTTTTAGCGCAATTTTCATCGCGACATGAAACTAAATTGCTTTTAACTCTTTACAGAACATTTTATCATAACTCTGATACAGATTACTATTGGTTTTCTAATAAAAGTTACAATCAATGCAACAATGGAACTTCAATGATTATTGCAAGACGAATTTGAAAAGCTCGACTTTCAAAAATTTGTGTAACGTCAAAAAAGCAACATAAAATTATACTTTTATAATATTACACGGTTGCGGAACTCAAATAATAGCAGTTTGCCGGCCATTGTGCCGTAGTCTCATTGTGACTAGCAAGGTTGTGCAAAGGGAGCATCGCATCCCGTTCCCACAGAACAGAACAACCAGAATGTTTTCATTAGCGCTCGCTCTGTTCCTTAAACATGACCTACATTATTCGTCGTGTTTTCACTAGAAATAACAGTGATGAGTGTAACTATTTCAATAATATACACGAAACGCTCATAGCCCGGTTTGCGTCGATCCTCTTCGATCGACAGAATTAAGCAACTTCGGGCGCGGTCGGTACCTGGATGGGTGACCGCTAGTGGCAAAAAATTCTTGAGCGTTTCCGTACTTCGGAGGGCACGTTATGCCGACGGTCCCGGTTGCTTTGAACATAGCAGTCGTCAAGCCATGTTGGAGGCCTTCGGGCGGTTTAAAAACATCCGACACTTTGGTTGGCCACTAACTCCTCCACCAATCCGGATAGGAGCAGCGTGGTGGAGTATGCTCTAGTGCTCCTCAGTAACGAGGACAGAACCGTGCTCAGTAGTGAGCCATTAATGGGTTGAAGCACACGAAGATTAAGGTACTGCAGATGTCTTCGAATATCATAATTACGGTAAAACTTAAAATAATAAGCCTCATATAATTGGTTTGGACGATTCTTTCTGCCGCCGTTTCTTTGCCTCGATGATATTTTAAAGCACTTTTCCGAAACAGCAGTACACTCCAATAAATGACTTGAATAAGCATTGAGAATATTCCTACATGAATAAATGATTTTGAATTTGAATATTCTCGATATCATAATTGTGTCGTGGACTTCTCCCGTGTGAGCGTTTTTACTTTGTCATTCTGTTCAGCTAGGCACGTTATATTCACAATAATGTCAAAAGAGGAAGCACATTATGAGGAATTTCTTTTCCAGTTAAATTCTGGAATTCAGCTCTCGGATTCCAGCTTTTAGCGAGCTTTATTGCGAAATCTTGTAGACATTTCAATGCAGTTAGCACGCCGCATTGATTTTAAGTGCCGACTTTTAGAGAGGTTTATTTTCAATTAAACCGAAAATTTAGTTTTACTTGAAAAAATAAGATTGGCTTAAAGATCATTTGTAAAGTGATGGATTCCATTATGAGGAATAAGACGTGATATGCTATTAAATTAGTACTGAAAATATAGGTAAAGAAGCCAGTGGTCAAATCTCGTCAATTTGTATCAATCGAAGCGTTAGACACAATTTGTTACAGGTTTCAAACAAACTAAAACGCTTGCTTAGAGATTAAATGACTACGATATTTTCATGCTTCGGAACGAACGGCAACATTTGTTGGTTTGGCCAAAGAACTTCTCACATAAATTGGTCATTTACTGCAAAGATGTGCAGCGTTGTGGAATATGCTATAGGCTTCAATTATGACAGGAGACATAGAAGTAGTATATAAAAGAAGAATAGAACTGTTCATTTACACGTCACATTCTTACAGAGTACGGTTGTGTGAGAAACATGACGTGAATTTATGAATTCCCGCGTCGAAACGGTACGTATTTATAACTTGTGACATTTTAAAAGTTTTCCAATCTCCGTAGAAGGTAAAAATTTCAAAGATTATACTGAGTTTATATTTAAAGTATACTTCTTTGAGCAAAGTAAGTACATTAGCATAAGTAAGATTACTGAACGTTTAATGTTAGGCCAAAAACTTTGTTATTGAAATGTACGATGGTATTAAAGGCTATGTATGTTAAATAAAATGAATGAACTGGTCATAATAAACAATTCTATTCTTTTTGTGGTTGCTCGTATTTTATAATACATTAAAATTAACAAAAGTACATACTTACTACTAGTGAACTCAAGATTGGTTTAAATTCTAAATTCGACCGATAAAAAATGCGTTTTTTTATGTTGCAGAGTAACATTTACCGAATGCGCTAGTATTGTATATTTCTGAACCGATAGAAATAAAATAAACACTCAAATATCTTACACATACAGACATCTATCAATTTTATTATATAGCGAATAGGAGTAGGTACATTATTTTAATAATCTGTTTTAATAAAGTAGCAGTGACGTTAACATTTTATTGGTGTAAATAAAACTTTATTTCATTCCCTTTCTTTATTGACCGAGAACACATCAATGGTGGTTACGTGACCACGGTGTTGACCCAGGGGCGGCTTAACCTTTAGTGCAAGGTGTGCAGTGCACACGGCTAAGAGCATCGTCTTGGACCATCACGGTACAACAATGATTTCAGAAGCGGCCAGCCAGCGCGGTCGCGGCAGTTATCAAACGCGAGCGCCTTATGGGCGGCTTCTTTTTGGAACATTTTGTTTCAACTCGAAATAAACCTTATTTCACGTATTTAAAGTTAAGAAGCGGCCAGTTATAGTTATACCCTTTCATTCATAGCACACGGGCGCTATACGAGCTAGAGTCGCCCCTGTCCAGCAGTGGAAGGCTGACAGGCTGAAATCGATGTGCCCGTATAGAAAATGCATTAAGGTACTTATCAACGCATTCGTTTTCTTAATAAGGGTTTAAACTAATTTGGCTTTACGTCGGTATTTTTGTTTTTCAAATACCTTTGCAAGGTTATCAGAAGTAGGAGACCCGAGGACAGTTCAATAGGAAAATAGTGTCTGAATAATAACCAACATATAGGTATTTTTAAATAACAGACATAAAGTCCCTAATTCAGCTGGTCAAAGGGGAAGGGAGCTTGGTATTGCTGATCAAAGACTAACTTTACCGAGCTATCTTTCGTACGATCCATCTAAACTATTCACAAAGTACATAATAATTCACTTATTTTTCACTCATAGGAGGCTCTAATCCGGCTAAGATTATCTGGAATATTCTACCAGCTGTGGACCGTAATCTGGCACTGATCCTCTTTGATCTTGAATAACAAAAAGCGGCCACTTACGAGATTTTATGCTAGAATGGTTTAAATTTAAATTTCTGCCTAAAATCCGCCTACACCACCTCTATTACACACAATTAACGCCTCTGCTTGTGAAGCTAAGGGTTTCGATTCCTGACCAAAGCAGACATTTTTGTTAGAGATATAATTATATTTGTTATCGGGTCCTTGTGTTAATGATGTAAGGAATTCTAATGCGAGATTTGCTTGTATAAGCGTTTATTATTTTTTTTATTGCCACGCGTTGCTGTGACTACGCTTTATTAAATCAATTTTGCCAACCTTACACCGACATCTGTTAGAATCTTATGGAACTAATCCTTTGTAAGATATTAAACAAATACTTTGCAATAAATAATATTGCCACTATAAATTTAGTCGTAAGCTATCCTGTCTTTCAAGTTGTATCAAACTGGACACGGAGTACAATTTCTTTTTTAATCTGTTCAAGTAGTTTAGGAGTCCATCGCGGACAAACACTGTGACACGTACTTTATATATACATATATTGATATTGTTTACTAGTAACCATCTCTCACTCCGCTTCGGTATGTATTTTACTTTGTGTACATAAATATGAACTTTAAAATTTTCAATATTATGTCATTTATGTTTGCATCACGCATAAATTGATGGCAAATTGTTATGTGATAATGCCATCTAGAGCACTTATATGGTTGAAACTTGTTTTCCAGTGAATGTGGGATATTTTTCGCGATAAATGGGCCTTATGACGCTCTATAGTCCTTCAACTATCTCCATACAAAACATTGAACCGTTGCTCCTTTTTGATGTGAAGGATCAATACACAATATATACAATCAAACACACTTTCTCAAACAAAAACATATTTAGGTATGAGGATGACTACAATAGCTATTACATTTAAGCCGTTTTTTGACGCGTCTTTCCCGCGCCGTGTTAACAACTCATGATAATTTCTGAAAAAAATCTCACTGCACAAAAGCAGGTGCAAGTTTCTACTCTAAATTAGCTAATGTCACCTACTGACCTCAAATACGACGTTTGTTATAATAAAACTCCTAACTACATTAATCTCGTTAACTGAACGGAAATTCTGTTATATTTATTATTTGGAAACATTAATTAAAGTGTACAATGGTCGCGATACCGTCGGTACAAATTATGGTTTGGTTGGAAACACACGGTGTTATGGCGTGTGCGTTAACGATGAGGTTATCTCAATACTTAACGTGAAAAGCTTTTTATTTAATTAGAGGTTTTAACGTACATCTAAAATAAGTGACGAAATGCTTTTAATGTTTAAGTTTGTTTATATGTTTACCAAATATAATATAAATACTGTAATAATGTTTTGAATAAGATGAAGGGTTTCAAATACCCTTATAATAATTATCTTTCCGCATGCGTGGGAATAACATAATATTTTTATTAAGATATGGATTATAATCAGGACAATATTATGAAAATGTTTAAATTTTTACTAATGTTCAGTGCTTCAGTTCAGCGCCAATATTATACATAATATTTGCCGATAGATATTTGCCGATAGTTATAAATCTTTAAAATGTTTGTAGTGGTTGTTCTGTTGAAAAACTTAGGGCCGGTTTCTGAAAGGCGGATCAAAGAAAAAATTAAGAAATTCATTGTCAAATCTATTGTCAAACGTCAATTGGGTTGCAGAAAGCATGATTACTCAGAAATTATTCGCTAATCAACGTTTC
>DWJN01001420.1:0-18081 GCA_018248895.1 Carystus phorcus
GAATAAGGAGTTTGTATTTCCCTTCTCAGCGTGGTTGTGTTTGTCTCTGTGTTGTCCACGCCACACACGACACAGACAAACTTAGGCCGCGTTCCAGTAGCGTTCACAAAGATCTGATCGCTCAATTTAGCGTTCCACATGACGACCGCGGTCGTTGTGATGGAGACGAAAACGTCACTCATGACGTCATAACAAATGCTCACGCGACACGTTCCACTAGAGTCTATGACAGTAGCGCTCACAAGCTAGTGTAACAGAAATACGTCATCATCATTATGGACGTCTAGTGTGTGGCGTGGACAACACAGAGACAAACACAACCACGCTGAGAAGGGAAATACAAACTCCTTATTCAAATTTATGCCTTGTTGGGACTCGAACCCGGGGCTGTTCGAACGGCGATCCAGCATTGCGACTATTGCACGATCGTGATTAATGTCATAATAATTACACTTACCGCCAGTTTCTGAAAGGCTTGTCAAAATTTCGTTCATATAACACGCATACTAACGTGGAAGTGAAGTGAAGTCAATTCGAGTTTCTGAAAGTTGATTAGCGAATAATTTCTAAATAATCATGCTTTCTGTAACCCAATTGACGTGTAACAATAGATTTGACAGTGAATTCCTTAATTTTTTCGTTAATCAGCCTTTCAGAAACCGGCCGTTAATCTCGGGAACTACTGGTTTGAATTAAAAACAAACTTCTAAGCATAAAATCTGTAGAAGTCAAAGTCAAATTCAAATTATTTATTTCGTCTTAGGAACTTACAGCTCACCTAACGAAAGTCAAAACTACTACAAATTACAATTTAATTAATGACATTATACCTACTTTATAATATCCTATCAACATAACGCTAGGACCGCAATTAGCAATATCTATTTCAAATCTTAACCCTGCTGGGAATCGAATCGAGAACTCTTCTAACGGCGGTCGGGAATGTTGACCATTGTGCCATACGGCTCGTCAATAAATATCGCTCATTTGGAGCAACAATGACATAACTGCAATTTTGCAACGCTGACCTAATTAAAGCAAAAAAATCATCCCCATAGTCACGTTCGGAGTGAAAATAAAATAAAAATAATATATATGTAATATTCATTAGCTGTAAGAACAGTTAAGAGTCTTCATTAGTGTTCCTAAAAAAATCTTGAATATGGCGTAGTGTAAAATTAACATTTTGCATTTATGTCATTGTTGCTCCAAATGAGCGATACATTGTCTTTATATTTCAGGCGGCCAAAGCAGCGAAGTATGCCAGTTACCAGAAGCTATGTGATTCGGTGTTCGCTGTGTTCACCGTGTTGTGGATACTAACAAGGCTCGGGTTTTACCCTTTCTACATCATATGGAGGTAAGAATCATTAATGGCTTTGTGTAATATCACTTCAAGTTTACCCAAGGCGCGTTTGATACAAATGTCAGTCAAAAACAATTGATTTTATAGTATTGAAATACAACGAACGTGAAATATTTTTCATATATTTCACAAATGTGACCAGGTGTGACAAGGACGGGGAGGTCAAAAATCATATATCGTGTGACGTAAATTATGGATGGGCCTTAAGTGAATTGTAAATATTTATAATGAGAAATAATAAAGATCTTAAAACTATATTATGAAATTTGTGGCGATCACACTACATGTCACACGACGACGTCACGCCAGATCTGGATCACGCTATCGAAGTTTTCTACAACGCTTGGCGTAATATACAAGTTCCGAAAATCAACAGTCGGAGCTCGGCTCCTCAGACAACACACCTCGCCAGGCGGGAGATCTCCCTTTGCCAAAACTTCACACAAATTATATGAATTTTGTCTGTTTGCCGTTGTGCAGCACATCGATCCGCGCGCCGATGTTGCTGCCGATGTTCGCCGCCTACTACATCTTCAATTCGCTGCTGATATTGCTGCTCGCGCTGCATATGATGTGGACTTGGCTCATCCTGCAGGTGGTGTACAAGTCGATCAACGCTGGACTGGTGAGTAGTCCGTTGAATTATGGTAGTTTGAAATGTTAAAATATGGAGTTATTGGAACTTTAAAATATGGAGGGTATTTTCATATATGGAAGGTATTTTCATATATGGAGGGTACTTTCATATATGGAGGGTATTTTCATGTATGGAGGGTACTTTAAAATATGGACGGTAGTTTCATATATCGAGGGTACTTTAATATATGGAGGGTATTTTCATATATCGAGGGTACTTTAATATATGGAGGGTATTTTCATATATCGAGGGTACTTTTATATATGGAGGGTATTTTCATATATCGAGGGTACTTTAATATATGGAGGGTATTTTCATATATGGAGGGTACTTTAATATACTGGAGTTGTTATAAGCTATTGTTAGAGTTAATTTTTAAATTTAAGTAGTTTTTTTCCAACTCAGAGGTACAGGCAGCACTTAGATATTCCTTCCTATACCAAACTCATGCCCAAGCATTCCTGTCATTAAGATATTCATCATATATTTGTAACCGTTTGATATTAGAATACCTATGACATAAGCTATAAATTGACAATATGGCATGTGACTTAATTCTGATGGAATTTTATTGTAAATTTTGACACATGTATCCATGAACGAGCTACTAGTTTAATGCTTTTAAATCGAGGAGAAACGGCGGAAAAACATAGTTAAGTAATATAATGACCATGTGTTACAGATGGAAGGTGACATACGTAGCTCTAGTTCAGAGATAAGCGACAGTTCACATTATTCCAACCACAGTACACCGAATCGTGTCAACAATAAAAAGTAAGTACTATATATATGAAGTAACTATTAAATGACCTTAGAACATTTGTCGCGTTATTTATTTTATTTATTATTTAATAGAAACCAAGGAACTTACAAAAAGTTTTTATTTTTTATTCTGATATGTATTTGCCTTAAAAATTCAAATTACAAATTCATTACTTCAATAACCCGTCAATACGTTACTATGAGCAATATGGCGTCTTAATGCCTTCGGTGACGTCGGCGAACTAACGTTTACCGCTAAATGACGTCATCGTTGACGCAATCCGGACGGTTTTGTATCACGTTACCGAAAGTTTTCTCTATGGATTTTTTAGTAAACTAATAGTTATTTTCAAGTGATTGACCTGCAGAACGTTTTTATAATTCGTAATATGTAGAGAAGTCTATAACAAGCATTTTTTTCAATACTGTCAAATATAGTATTCGAATTAACTTCAAGGATTAAACCCCTTGGTCATATACAGGATTGAGGGCAGTATTATAAGCGGCAGTAATTGCCAATCTATACTAATAATATAAAGCTGAAGAGTTTGTTTGTTTGTTTGAACGCGCTAATCTCAAGAACTACTAGACCGATTTGAAAAATTCTTTTAGTGTAAGATAGTCCATTTATAGAGGAAGACTATAGGCTGTATAACATTACGCTAAGATGCAAAGGAGAGGAGCAGCAATAAAGAATATTGCAAAAACGCCAAAATTTTGACCTTTCCATGCGTGCGCTGAATAAACGGTGAAATGGTTATAAAAATAATTCTTGAATAATAATTTATATGGCAAAACAATGTTTGCTGGTTCATCTAGTATATTATATAAACATTGGTTGCTTAAATCGAACACTTTTTCTTTACAGGGACACTTAGGGATCACTCTATCACGTGAATTCGGACCCCGGAACAGGTTTGCTACTTCAAGATTACGCTTAAAGCATTTCGTAACGTCACTGTAAAGTGATCTCTTTAAACTCAGATTATAATTGTTGGAAAGGGCTTATGGTGAAGACTTGTTTAATGATTCGTGTAAGCGGTTATCGGTAATACGATTGGTCTGTTTCAAATCTGTCAAACGCATAGCCGAAGGTTGATTGGTAAAGCATAACTTTGAAAAGGTGGCGCTACTAGAGTTTGAGAATAGTATAGTACTTACTGATTTAAAATTTTTGAAGTCGACAATCTTTATTTCGAAGCTTTTTTAATTTAATTTTTTTCGAAGCAATAGCTTCTGCTGTTTTAGTTTAATATAATTTTGGAAATAAATTATTTACTCTATTTTTACTTTCAAGTTCTTTACAAAATGTTTTTTTGTTATAATTATGTGAAATATGTAACGATATCCAATCTTTATTATTCCAAAAAATATACTGATCAAATGGCGTTCTTAATAAAAAATACCATAATATCGAAACTTCCAAACTCTAGTGGCGCCGCTCTAGTGGCAAAGTTCAGAAGCCGTTCCATTTATAACAGATGAAAGTATATAACGATTTAATGACTGTTATATATAGAAAAAGGACCTAATATGTGAAACAAAAAACACCGTGACACTTCCCTTCTTAATTGTTTGTCTATAGAAAATAATGACTATCTATAAATGTGTAACTGACACAACCTTTGAGATTGATTTTATAATTACTTTAAACACAAAAAAAATTAAATGGAAACGGGGATTTGGTAAAGATATGTCGACATAGCTACAGTGCCGCCGTGTTGAAATATCGGTGTAAATTACAAGAATCGTGAGAACCCGTTGGCTGTTAAACTTAATTTATATATCGGTATATATACCTTATTATATAGAAACAGGTGAATGCTATATGAAATTGGATTGCCCTACGAATTCTGATAATCGAGATCTAATATTCAATCATATTCATTTAATATGTCATTTACAAGACTAGAAACTATCAGTACGTATTGATAAATAGCCCCCCTTGCAGTTTAATGATCCAAAAATATGGTGTAATATCTAACATAGCGAAAATTTATTGTAATAAATAAAAAATGACATTTCAATTTTTATGTAATAATATAATGAATAGTGTTTGTCATTCCCCATTTAAATAAATAGATTGATAAATACACGTAAAAAGTTAATACAAAAGGAGATTACACGAGTTATATTTTTGTTGTTTTGAAATAATTTATAGACTCGTCTAAATTAAAAATCAAAACCTGTTTTGAAAAGGTTTTAAATTAAAAAAACAAGTATTTTTTCAACCAAATTTATTTAAAATGTTCCTAATTATATGATAACTGTTTGGTTTATTTAATTGTTAATTCGTTGATTTAAAATACAATGTTTTTGGTCAATTTTATTGATTGGACTAAAAGCGTCGATATTGTCACTAGTGATTCAGGTCACTAATTACTTTAATGACAATTTTGTCATCGGCCTAGTTGTAATACGAGATCGCGGTTTAATCCTTCAAATTTTAATTATTATCATTGGTATTAATGAATATTTGGCTAAACAAGTTCCTAACTTGATAAATTCATTCCTGATTAAAGAGTGATGTGTGTGTGCTGGGCTGTGTGTGTGCTGGGCTGTGTGTGTGCTGTGCTGTGTGACTGGATATTAATGTATAAAGTGTGTTCGTGTTGATTTCTTTAGAGCTTCAATTTTATAGACAATTATTGAACTGCCGGATTATAAGAGCCTTATCAAAGTCTTGAACGAAGGCATGTTAAATTAAATGCTCTATCAAATACATTCTAATTTCTGAAACGGTTAAGTAAAGAGAAAAATAAACGCATTTGATATAAAAATTCAAAATCATTTATTCATGTAGGTATTATTTCAAGACACTTATGCACGTTATTTTTAATTCTACCACCGTTTTGGAAAGGTGCTTTTACATCGAGGAGAAGAAACGGCGAAAGAAACTACTCAGCACATCTTTGAACTAAAAAATAAAATACATAACACACAAATACTATTAACTAGCCTTTGCGGTACAATTCGGAGATAAATTTAACAGGTCTGTTCAAATCATCAATTATTCAAATACAAGTTACCTTTATCATATACAATAATTATTATGACAAAATTTCAGCAACCGCAGTTGCCGTTTGACAGTAGATTTGATATTTTATTACTTTTTGCGTTGATCAACCTTCCAGAAACTTGCGATTGGTGTTTTATTATTGTGAGACTCGAAATGTTTCTAATAGTTTATATTTGATTAACTTATATAATTGTTCGTTAGACAAAAATGTCACAAATAAATATTTTTTACGTAGACTCAGTTATTATTTAAACAATTTTAAAAATAAAATAATCTCAATTTAAAAGTTCGGATTGCCAAAATTAATGCAAAATGAGAAATAAATTTAAATTTCACCTCTAACCAAGTACGATGTATTATATGTGTGTGTGTGCGAGAAAGAAAGAAATTATTTATCGTCTCCGTCTAATCGTGGTAAGGTGAAAACTTATGTCTAATATTTGAACTAATCGTATCTAGCAATTTTCGCCATTTTGTCTGAAAAGTTGTCTATAGTGACGAAAACACCGACAGGCAAAACACACATACCAATAACACACTCAATTAACACAAACGTACCGGGAGAGAGAAAGAGACAGTACATACACACAGAGAACATACACATAGCCACTGTTGTGTGTGCAAAAGCGTCGTTTGTTTGGTAAATACTAATGATAGAGATGATACAGCGGTTGTGGATGTTTTATATCAGTGATTATAGTCACAATATAAATAAATACTGATAATTATTTTTAATTACACCAAAGAAACATTACTTTTAACGCGCTTAGGTACACATAATCGTCATTTTGTAGCTTTAATTCAACTAGCCATTTCAAATCAGCCTTTATGCTATATAAAATTTAGTGATAAAATTATTTATTACATATTCTTATGATATCTTTGGTAACATTTGAAAATCTTTGCAACAGTAACAATTCACATCAAACAATACAAAATTCAGTATTCAAATATAGTATTCAGTAGATTCCTCAAGTACAGTTTTTTCTAGGACACGTAAAATGTAAGTCTACTGTGAAACACTAACAGTCAGCAATCATCAGTAGGTAATAACAATATCAATAAATGTATAATATTAATAAATTTCATTTTTGTATCTATTGATAATTGCTGATTGACGGTGTATGACACTATTAATAATCGATTTATTATCCAATTATAACAAAAACAATTATATCTACTTTCTGAGATTGATACCGAGATTTTTCATTACGTTAGTTAGCCTTAGAATATTATTGTCACAATATATTTTAACAGAATTATCAGAAATTAATATTATTAACTGAAACGCATGTTATACACGACTTACTATATTGTCTAGCAGTTCGCAGTTTCATTCATTTCATCTTATGTTATCGCAATGATACACGATTGTTTAAATGCCGCCAATTTTAAACAAATATGGCGGAATTACAAAATGGCATTTATTATTTCCATAGCGACCCATGGCGGGGCTTAAAAAGTAAAGTTTTGTCAAGAACTAAAAGTTGTTTTAAAAAATATTTGTTATAATAATTGGTGGAATTCAACTATACAGATTTTAAGACACTTGTATGTAAAGATTAGATAATATGACAGTAGATAGAACTCTTTATCGAGATCGTTTTAATTAAAGAGAAATATCATCCATATTTTGTTCGAAATCAGTGATTCAATCGGATCCTAAGTTTTTATCACCATGATTACTTAGTCCAATTGTTAATATGTCTTAATACTAATTGTAATGCTGTGTAGTCAAGTTTTGTTGGACAATTTAAAAAACCTTATTAATACTTTATTCTTTAGACTATTTAAATGTAAGACGTTTAGATAGTAACACCATTTTATTTTTTTCTAATTGGGACCACGTAACTGAACGTTATTAATTATTCTAAAAATAATTTAGTAAACAAATATATAAACAACATTTATTGTTTAAATAACTATAGTTAAATTCAAGTTTGTTTAACTAACACAGATAATAAAATTATGTAGTTATAATATTACCGGCACTTATTTATTTATAGTTGTTTTAAATAAATAGATACTCTAGAATTTTTTTCGACTCGACCATAGATACTATATTTTATTCCTGTAATTAAATAACTAAATATTGCTATTTTTTGTTCATTCACACAAAACGCCATATAAAAATTAAGTATCAGTTTGTTATAAAATATTTAATTATTTTATTAATATCGGTTGTTTTAAATATAAATGGATCACACATTTACATAAATTTAATAATAAAATACTAGATAAATTAATAAACTTATTTATGTCACAACACAAAAATGAAAGATGACAGAAATCATAATTTGTAAGAAAAAGCGCGCGAAAATTAACTTTAAACGTGGTCGCGGAGCAAACTTTAAAGTCACTAAGTATTAATTAAATAAATGACATATTTTTATTACAAACAATAAACAGCGCTGTTAAAATGATTTAAATAACTATCTAACCATTTTTTACAATAGTAAAATAACAAAGTATTCTACTATTTTTTTTACGTTTCATTCATGTAGGTATTGTAAGTCATGCTTGGTTTTCAGATTCGCTTAATGTAAATAGGTGCGCATGAACATGTTTTGTGAGCTCTTGAATAAAATTTATATCTATAATTAAAAATGTGCTAATCGGGAATGAAAAGGATTTCTTATCGTAAGAATGACTTAAAAAACCTGGTGCTAAGCGGAATGTTGAATGTGGAGTGTTTTACTCTAAGTGGTAATAGAAAATTTTTATATAGGATAAATTATTGTTTACACGTAATTGTCTTGTGCCTAAGAGATTTTTCGTGGAATAAAGAAATTATAATAAAATTATCACAAAATTTACACGTAGCGATGACGCTTTCAACGATTTTGGAACATTACAAATGATTCGCCATTCTAGAGAAATTATATTCTATGTAAATATCCAAAAAAGCTAGGCGAGCCACCTGATTGGGATCAGGTAAGTTCAAGGCGAGTAAAAGTCCTTATGTGAGAGATTTTGGGATTAAACTGGTTAGTATAAAGTTGAGCGACTAACAACAGGACCTCCACCTAGTCCAATTTTCTACAGGTTACCATCAGGGCGTTGGTTTTTGGCTTTGGGCTCAACGTAAATGAAGCGCTTACATCACAACAGTTTTAATATCAGTATTAAAACATGCCTTTGCTTATATTTTACAAATAACAACATTATCTCTGATAGTTTTATCTAAATACGCTTATTTCTTTAGTTAATTTATCATTGAAATTATTGAATATATCAAGAATAACTTCCAAATATTGAGGTATAAAATATTCGAAATATTTCAGTCATATCTCATAGTGGCTTGCTTACTTTACATTTTGTTTGGACATAGTTTCAGTATAATGGAATCGGAATTCATGATTTTCTCCCATTTTGCAAACATGAGAATGTTTTTTATTAAACGAATAGTATGTTTAGATATTAATTGTAGAGCTATCACAATAAATGAAACAAATAGTGCGAGCAATGTTTTTTTAATGCGTTTCCCAAACAATGTTAGAGATTTGGGAACGCGTTTTGCTTCGCAAGATTCTGTTTAGACGTCTCTGTGAGCGAATTAAATAAAAATTCATAAATATACAGATATGATAATCTAAGTTTTTTTTTACATTTATCAGTCGCTATAGTTGGAGCCAGCATTAAGAAAGAAGAAAAAAGTACATAATTTTATTTATGAGATAAGTACATGCATGCCAAAATTATAACATTACTACATTTGTATTATAATGTCTTTGTTACACGAGAGGTGGCGTGACGGGCGTGGTTGTGGTGCGCGATATGTTCTGTGGTATGGTGTCATTAATATAAGATCAACATAGATCAATACCAAATATCCATATCAAATGACATAGTGTAATTTGTACATTGTAAATTGGCGCCGTTTCTAGATTATTTTATTTTTTAATTGTATAAGAACTAAATATCCAAAGACGCTTTGTATGGCTAGATTATATTTTGTATTTGTTTTTAAGTATTATAATCGTAATTTTAGAATAGCATTTGGCTTCAGAGGTTGTTTGAGATTAATTTGTAGCGACTTCGGTTGAATAGTCTGTTGTTTAAATACGGAGTTATTAAGTTTTATTATTAAATGTTTAATAACTTTATGAATGTTATGTTAGATATAAATATTGTAATGTTCACCATTTTTATTAGATTTTTATAGACACCACAATTAGTAGATATTTATAATTGTATGATAATGGAATTCTTTTATTTATGGCCTTGTCTAGAGAATATAATAGTTTCTTGGTTGTTAATGAATCCAATTTGATTTTCTATTGTTATATTACGAAACTGATATTTTTTAGCAACCATTAGAGGCTTGCCTGAAAATACCGTAAAAGAGATTTAGAAGAACAATTAGATTTTCTTATGATGTTTTTGTGCCTTTTTAATAGGTTGGTGTGTTAAATATTTAAGTAAATTAAGATGTACTTGTATGATGTATACTTGTATGATACTTACTAACTTAAACAAAATTGCTCGTGATGGTAAACCACTTTAATTTCACATTCACATTTTACCAAATATAACAATTTGTCCCGTGCAAGGGTTGTTTGATTATTTAGTTAATAATTTTCATACCAAGCTGACCAAATTATAATAATCATTCATTCATGTTATAATTTATCCCAATATTACAGCTATTTATAAGCTTAAAAGAGGTTTTTTTTCACTTCGCACTTGCAGATGTAAGGGACCTTAAATTGATTGAGAAATAAAAAAAATTGTTTCTTACATTAAATTGTGTTAATTTGTGTGAAATTTTTCATTACACATAATTGATCGAAAATTATCGTACAGTTGTTGATCTCTGACATCCTTATTGCATTTTTAGCCTAAATGTAACAGTATTTTTTGAAATTGAATATGTTTTGTTTGTCTATGGCTGCCGGGACAGGAAACTGAATGTGTTGTGACTTATTATTATCTCGTGTTATGTAGTTTAAGTACTATACGGAAACCACCATTGGTTTTCCGTATAATTATTATTTACACCATACACGACGAAGTTATTAAAACTTATGTCATAATGTAGGTAATCTATACTTTTGTCATATGAGAATACTTAAGGTCATCCGTCCTTTTCGTCTATACGAATTGTATACATCTTTGGGACTTAAATAAATGAAATTTAACCTTGCGCTTACTTATAACAAGCATTTGTATATCGTAATATAAGGCAACGGAGCTCAGCTGTCACAAAAAGTTAATATTCAGGACGCGAATTGACCTCTTGCGTGAAACATAGTGCTCTGATTTAGTTTGTGGAAAACAATGTAGATAATATAAAAAAAAATCATTACTCAAAATTTATAACCATAAAATGCCAAGTGTGATACATTATATGTATCGTTGTTTTATAGTTACATTTTCAAATTATTTGAATATAATATACATTCCCCGTTTATTATTAAATATTTATGTCATTCGTTATTTCCTTTTTATTTTATATAAAAAGAGCACTTATGAAATGAGGTGCTGAATACAATATTTCTTGTGTTTATTTTGTTTTTTTTTATTAGATTGTTTTATATTTGGTTGTATAGTTACTTGTCTAGCGTCAAGCGTGTACGGTAAGAAACGTATGAATGAGCTTTGTTTTGCACAATATGTATTATACCTTTTGTATGCGAATAAATGATGAATGGTAATAAAATGATTACGTCAACTTGTTATTGTTTTATTTAAGTCAAATGAATAATATAATTCAGGCAGTAGAACACTGCAGTGGGAATAATCCTCAACCTGTTGATGTAGCAAAGATAGCTCTTTGCCGTTTTATATTTGCAACGTTACGAAAATATATTACGTACCTTGGTTTATATGAAATTACGGTCTATTGTTCATGTGAAGTAGTGCATTTATTACTAAATGTGCAATCTAGTAACCTTTCTTACGTATCTATACTCTTATATAAAGTTATAACGGGATTCCTGAAGTTGAAATTTTTGTCTGTGGACAGATTTAAATAAAATAAAAAATTACCCCTAGTTTTACTTACTAATCTTCCCACACTTAGCTTATGATAACATTTTCTGTATTTAGATGGAGTGAATATGGTTCTGAATAGTTTTATACAGTTTAAACATTTTAAGACGCTTATATTATGTTGAATCTTAGTATTCTTTGTGAAAAACGATTCTGGTTATCCAACCAAAAATAATTTTTACCCTTATTGTAAGTATTTAAGGAAAAACGCTCCAATTTTTGTATAGTTAATTACATGTTAAACAAATTTTATATGTGGTATACTCTAAGGTTTCAACGGATTGACAGAGATCCAGTACGGTAATTTACTATTTTTATCATATTGCAATATGCAATACGTATTCCGTTTTAAAAAACCGTGTTTTAATATTAAATTATTAAAATTATATGTAGTCTGTAATCCAGACTTGATAATGTCCTTGCGTATTGTTATATCTGTGAAGTTTAACTTGCAGTATATATGAAAGTACTCTGTAGGCATACTGACAGTGTCAGATTTTGCTATTATAAATGTCATTGAGCCGATTGAAGTCTGAGTTTTTCTGTCAATTTATATTTCATTGACTGCACTTTTAAAACTAACATCCCCACTCGCAGTTCACTTCGCAGTCAAAAGTCAGATCGGGTTCAGTCAGTCTGTGAATAAAAGTTCTTATCGTTGAAATTATTTCTAGTGTATTACAAAATTGAGGTCGGCGGCGTCGACGCTGAATAACTAGTTTCAGTGTTAGTTGAAGTCATGCTACGGACGATATTAGATACATTTTGGAGTGAGAATGTGTGGTTACCGCCTAATACAACGTGGGCCGACATTGCGCCAGCGCCCGAAAAAGCAGTTGTGTATACGGATTACCGGCACGTTTTCATACCGATACCGTTAGCTTTCATATTCATAACTCTACGGTATCTACTAGAAAAGTGAGTATATAACCGTAGTTTCATTATTTCGTAAACGTAGTTGCTATTTCCGTTTTATCGAGTCGGAGGGCGTATACTTATTTGGTGATTTTACTGGTCGAATGAACCAGCTAACATGTAGGTGTGGTATTGTTTGATTTCACCAGAAAACTATTTCTATTTGAAGGAGTGCGCGCTTCTCATTGATTACATTACGAAATGTATTTATCTTTAACTTACGGCTGTTCTTGAATATTAAATCTATCAGTGCTCTAAATATTTCACGGCTCATTAAAATTAACTGTAAGTTAATCGTCTATACCTACTGTTTCTCTATAAAAGCATGATTATTTTTTAATACAATATTAGCGGAAATAATCCGCCTTGTCATTGATTATCATGATTCATTTAACGCACGATGAATTTAATGTTTAGCGAATATTATTTGGCAGTTGCGACCGATTGTACCACTAGTCTCAAATTAATGTTAAACATTTTTCTCTAATAACCTAATAATTAATATTTATTTAAATGAAATCTGGTATTTTAACGTTAAATATGGTGAGATACTCCCAAGGTAAGTTGCATTACTTCTTAAAGATGTCACATGATAACCATTATATTATCAAGGTTGTTAAAAAAAAGTTTCACTGCAATAAAGTAATCAAATCTGGAATTATATACATTTTTATTAACTTCATTCTGTATCCCGGAATAGATGGCAAAAGCATAACATAAACTAGTAACACAAAATAACTAAATATAAATTTAAAGTCAACAAATGATAATACTGGTTACAATTGTCCATGGACATAAGCAACGCCAGTCATCTAATGCATTATTGGCTAAGAAACAAGAGAAACAAAATGAATAATGTACTAGTGTTTTCGAAAAGTTCTTAACAGTTACAATATTCATCCTACTCATAGCTTCTAACCAATAAAATAAACAAAAATCTAAATTTAAGTACCTAAGTCAGTCATAGATGTATTAACTTTCTCTTTAAATGAGTGTCAGTCTACTTTGTTACAATTTGCAAATATGTTTTAAGTGTATTTGTACATAATATACTTTGTTTTAATATCTATATCTATACTAATAATATAAACCGGAAGAGTTTGTTTGTTTGATTGATTGTTTGAACATGCTAATCTCAGGACCTTCTGAACCGATTTGAAAAATTCTTTTAGTGTAACATAGTCCATTTATGGAGAAAAGCTTCAGGCTATAAAACGCAATAAAATTGCGAAAACTGCAAAATTTAGAGCTTCCCTAGTATGCACTAATTAAACGGTGAAAGTTACTCAATTATTATGTATTACAAAATTGTTTCCCTCTAAAAGTTGTAAATAAAAGGCAGCGCCTGCATAATGTCTAGCTTTTAAAGTAGTTCTAAAATAATTATTTATATGGCAAAACAACATGTGCTGGGGTCCAATAGTATTAGATAGACCTATATTTATTCAAGACTTGCATTGCCTTTAAAATTCTAGGATAATCAGTCGATTAACCATTGGCATTTCACATAAATTGCAGTAATCAGTTTTAAGTACAAATATTTACAATAATGACTTTTTATCACATAACTCATTGACTATTATCATATGGGCATAACAATGCTGATTGCTGATTAAAGATTATCAGTTTTCTGTTCTATTACATAAGCTTTATAGTATATTATTTTCTTTTAAAGAATTGAAAGTTATTTTTTATAATTTTTACAATATGTACTTGAATAAAGTGAGTATGCTACTCATATTTAATTATTTATTCCTTTTAAAACATTGTAGCTAAAAACATAAGTTAAACCATTGTTCCAGAGAATTAAAAAGTGAGGAATGACATGATGGCTGTCAGTTAGTTGAATATTGTTATTTTCATCGGCAGTAGCAACTGATAAGTATCTCATGGTTAATATATTGCTTATTCACAAAAAAAATCTGACTTGTCTATAAATTTAATGCCATTAAATCAGGTCAGGAAACATGTTTTTTTTTGTAATAAGCACAAATCTTTATTTACAAAACATTAAGATATTAATTATTTTAATCTAATATTTATAGCTTCTGTGAAACTTTATGTTCTGGGATAAGCCATAAATACACCATTTATAATTCTAATTAATGTTTTCCGTGTGATAAATTATCAGAACAATGGACGGTAATTTGAAACAAATATATTAAAATTCTATTAGTAAATAATTATAATGTTGTATAAGTTCATCCACATTAGTTTAATTACCTTCATTAAATTTATAATGTAGCCTAGTTTCTACTTTTGATGCTATGGTAACTGAATGAGACATTGTGAAGCCTGGCCCGGTTTAGTTAGTTGAAAATAAAAAAGGTTAGGTTAATTCAAACTTAAGCATTACTGTTTACATTTCCGATGTAAATATAATCCTAATCTCTGTTTAATTAATCAAGTTATTGGTGTCTTCGTAAATACACCAAAAATATATATATTTTTTCAATATTTATGTTCAGAATTCTTATTTAACCTATTTTTGTGTTAATAACGTGAAATTATGTTACAAATAGTTTCTTTTTGGTTTTGTTTAAGTTGAATGTTACACATTAATAATAAAATCTTTTTGTGTTTTACTAAAACAATTTTCTTCATATTGACAAGTATTTCAGATTTATCTCAGCATAATTTTTATTTAATTTAAGTGTCAGTACTTTTCACACGTAATGTGAAGTATATGATTCAAAATAGTTGATATAAAAAGTAAATAGGTGATAAAAAGCGGTGCCCTCTCTTAAACCCAGATAATGTCATATATGCCTGATAAATGTCTTCTCTGACTTCTGAGCATGATAAGCTGACATATTACTATCGCTAAGTAAACAAAGTTGCAGTAAGTTGTGTGTGTTGTTTGGACTAGAAAATCACCTTTTTAGTAAGAAATTGGTGAATATGGGTGTATTTTTGTATTTTTCATAGTTTTCATACCTGGTGGCCACAAGAGTGGTCTTATTACTAAACAATTTTCCTCTTTACTTTCAATTTGAGCTGGTATATATTAATTAATTTTTTTTTGTACCATATACAGAAGTACAGAGACAAAGGCGGACTTAATTAAATTAGTTTAACATGTAAATCCACAATTAAACAGATGAAAAACTATGGAACTTTGGTAACATTAAAAAGACTTTCGAAATCTTCAATCATACAAGAAATTGAAAGAGGTTACTGACTTTGTATTAGGACGTTTAACGTCGCTTAGAAGCGTGTTACGTGAGCTATGAAAATCGAAAAATCACACGCAAAGCGTGAGTAGTAACTACGTCAAACTAACCGACGATGTCACGGCATTCAAAGAAGTATTGAACTCTTTAACGCGATTAGTACCAAATACTCGACCGACTTGTGACTTGTGAGGCGATAAAAATAAAGGGCAGATTAGGGCTAAGCTTGACTTGGAACAGAAACAAGTAAGTCGTTATCGATTTTATTGTTACTGTAAAAACAATACCTACTTCGCAGTAACTTGTGTCCACGGTAAAAACTCGCGTTTCGCTCCAATGCATGACTTTGTAACGACCTCCAGTTTTAGCAATGGACTGATTTTCAATAGGATTTGGAGGAAGGACTGACATTTAGCATTTGAAGATGCAGTCAGTCAGTTTGTGTATTAAACTTAGACTCAACTTATACTGCCCTCTGCTTTGTAGGATTTGGATTGTAAGATTGATCTCGAGTCCAAGAAAACCTTCCCTGCTCATGTTGCTCCTAAACAACGGATGAGGCTATGGTGCCAAGATCTTTTTTAGATCGCTTTACTACATGAAGCCCGATGGCACTGAGTATTGGTAGGGATTTTACACGCCTCGCTCCTATTACAATCAAATGTTTTACATTTCGGTCATAGTATTTGAGAGGCTAAAATATAATACCACCTTGTTGGACTTTAGTATTACTGAATTTTATTCTAGGACATGAACTGTCCTAGATTCCAATGGCAATATAAAAAAAAGGCTCCATTGGCATAATATAATTATGTTGTTAAATAAACGACCTATTTGATAAGTAAATTCGTCACAAGAAAAGGAATATAATTATGAAGTAAATGTATTATTCGGTATTCATTAAGTTCATTACATTCATTTATTAACACGTTTTCAAAATTTTGTTCCAAAGTAAAATTTATTTATTGAATGGGGGCCGTTCACACGGTGATGTTGAGTAATTGTCGTCCTCGCTGAATAGAATAGCTAGTGAATATACCAATGTCATATTATAAGAGGCTAACGCTAAATATGATTAATAATGTCCATACGACAGGGAATTAACACATTTAAAATTTACTACTAATTTATAATCGATGGAATTTTCAATAGGTACGTCGCGAACGGTGAATCTGATAACGCGTTGACACGCGATGGATAGATAAACTGTTTTTTATGAAACTCGCAAACAGAGGTTAAGGTTATATTTGCGTAAGATTGTAAGCCTGCTTAATGATAAGGCTTCACTTACGGATTATACTATCAATATTATTATTGAGTCATTTATATGTTTTTTTATTTACAACGAATATGAACAGGGCCAGCTCTAGGTCCTTCCGAAACTTGGGTTAACCACTAAGTCCTTCACCAATCCGCACTGGAGCAGATTGGAGTATGCTCTAGGCTGTTTTGTTGCCTCTTATGGTCCTATGGGCTGCTTGCTAGCCTGGAGTTGCTGTCAGTGTCATTGAACGCCCTAATATCCAATAATAGCCAAGGTTAAGTTAGGTTACAAATTAATTTCTACTTTAGATCATAGTTATGACTCCACTGGGAATGCATGGTTTTTATTGTCGCACCTATTTCTGACGATGTAGCCGTCCAGTTGGAAGTAGATCATACTATACTTCTCACGATGCGTTGTTGATTGCATTCCGTTTGTTTCTTATCAAATCGACTTTTATATCGCTGAATGAGAGTCAATAGAACATGGTTGTTTGCTTCTACGAAGACTGAATATGTATCGCGTCTTTAGTAACATAAAGACGTATTAGAAAACAAGTTTTGGAAATATCGATAAAACATTGATATTCTTTTAAATTAAAGGAAAAAAAGATACATGACATAACAGTAAAATAAAGGACGAATTTTCGTAAAAAAAGTAATCTACATTGTTTGCATAATTTATTAATACACCAATGTTAAATAATGTTTCCCAAATACTTTTTTTTTTTAATAAGTTTTTATATAACTATCTACCGACCCGTCTTCACTTCGTTTCGACATGTATTTTACTTTGTGTACATAAAGATCTACTTAAAATTTTTCATTATATTTATATTATATATAACATGTATTTAGTCATGTATTTCAATATCTACACTTATGCGCGTCATTTTTTGATTCTACCACCGTTTCGGAAAGGTTCTTTTACATCGAGAAGTAACGGCGAAAG
>DWJN01001421.1:0-18077 GCA_018248895.1 Carystus phorcus
TTCAAATCGGTCCAGCAGTTCCTGAGATTAGCCCGTTCAAACAAACAAACTCTTCAGCTTTATATATTAGTATAAGATAAATCGTAAGTCTAATAATATAATATGCAGTTAAGTTTTAACCATACAGTCGGCATAAGAATATTGTTGGATATTTAGCAAAAGTACTCACAAGTGTCGATCATATAAAATCCTGTAAGGTTTACCTATAAGCTCTAGATATCGAAAGAAATTGTATTTACGATATTGAATGTATCAGAGATTGTTTTAATGTTCCTTCCTGCAACAAAAGTCAAATGTTTAAGAAACTAAAGTTTTAAACAGTTGAATGATTAATTATGGCACGTACTCATAAATAAATACGTTAATTACTTAATCAATATATGAGTTCCAAGAATACTTATCTAGTAATGTCAACTAATACGATAATTTACATAATAATTCGTTGTTTTGACGATCATCGATTAATATCAGATTGATAACTGTCATTGCTTAATATTGTTAATTAATCAACATTTGGTCAATTTTTTTTTTTCATTTTTTTTTGTAAGTAGCATGAGTTTATCTCGAACGTAATGATTATTTAATCCTCTAGGCGTATTAGGAAAACGTGTTATTAGCGTGGAGGAATATGCAGGTTCAACTTCAGAGACAATTTTATTTATGTACGTAAAACAGATCGATTACAGTAGTGCAAATTCTAGGAGGCCTATATCGATTTGTCGAGCTTCAAAGGATGGATGAATGGATGTAATACACTTAGAGCAAAGCGACTCTTAGCAGTAACATTTATAGACGTCTCTTGACATTGCTATATCATCCAATATTTAGCAAGATGCGTTAGCAGAAGTGGATACAGGATACAAGATACAGGAGGAGGGATACAGGATACGAAATATGCAACTTATGCTTGTACAATTATAACAGATTTTATAAAAACGGTTGCTGAGTATTTGGTTTTCAAATCCCACTTAGAATGATGATACTCTGAAGGCGAGTACCTGATATGAAGTGTACCCAAAACAAATTAAGTAGGTATTTATATTATGTCAATGATATTCATCTGGTTCCATTTGGAGTGTAGCCTCGTTACTTGTAGCATCATATAGTATATGGGTGAGACAGGTCCTTGGTCGAGCACGTAGAAGGTGCAAGCGGAAGTGAGAAGGCCCGAAAGAAAGTACTCGCGACCGGTCGTTTGTGGGCCAAGCGGCAGACCACTGTGTCCGCGATTAGGGTTGTCGATTTTCTGTACAATTTATTATCTATATTTTGTAATCTAGGTTAAACATATGCGAGACATATTACCAATGATTAAGGTTACATATCTGTATGTATCATCATATTACCCTGTATGCTAGAAAAGCGGTGTCTATAATGCACATTCTACTTCGATTCAATCATATAATCGATATAATTATCCCCGTCCTTTGTAGCTATGACGACAGCTTGAGACTAGTTGGAATACCTACTGGTGTAGTCAGTACTAATAAGACACGCTTGCTTCATTAAAATGTATTGATGAGTCACTATGATCCAAGAGAGAGATGAGTTAATTCAGTAAATTTTAAAAATTCCACGTATCCCTATTTCTTTCTCCCTTTGTCCAAAATATTACCCATTAATCAGAGGTAATGTAAACGGTAATCCAAAAAACAATAATTCCATCGTTTTTTTGTATAAAGAAATAAATAAATACCCGTATATAATATTACACCAACACGCGTTGCATCCTGTTTCATATTAGTTACTCTGTACTTAAATTGAATGCACTAAAGCATAAAGCTATATAAGTAACAAAACATATATCAAGGTTGGAAAGTAATAAAAACAGTGGAAAGTTTTATAATAATAGAATTATTATTAAATTTTAAAAGAATATAGCGTTTAAATTTAATTACAAACAGGCATATCGCTTAATTTTATTACAAAAATAGCTTCATAATATTTCGGGTAAAAATGATGTAACTTAAAAAGGAAAGCCTATCATCGTGCCAAAGTTATATTATATACATAAAAAGTCTACTTTCATTTAATACTCGCAAAGTTAGATTTCTCTCTAAAATCATAGCTTTTGAAATATTACTTCTAAATTTGGAGATTACGTAACATCTAAACTTATAAGTTGTTTAGTTATTCCTGAGCTAACTTTTACTGTCACGACTTAAAATGTTCTTAAAAAATCGAAAATTTTATTCTTTGATTCTATTATATAATAATAATTGATTAACAAAGCGGTACTTTAGTGATTTAAACTTTAGCAACATAACATAAGGTTCTCTACTCGACAGAATTTTGATACGTTTGGTACACACATTCACCTATTAATTATTTATAACCTCTTATAAAATCTGTATTCGTAAGTTGAATAATGTTTCTTTTGCATTTTAACTGATTATTTACATTCTTATGATTTCCTAGTACATTTTATAAATTAGTCCTTATAACTAATATACTTCATTCAATGGATTACCCAACTTTAAATCCTGACTAAGAGAGCTACTGATCAAGGCCATTATATAATTAAAATTTATATTCTTAAGATTACAATACCGTTTTACCATACTAAGTGAAGACTTACTCATAAATCCGTTGGAATATTCACATTTCCACAATTTCAGGAACCGAAAGTTAAAGGAAGTAAAGAATGAGTAACACAAATATTTAGAGTAACTGTGCTACATTGCGAATACGTTGACCTTACGACAAGTGCCGTCGTTGGACGCATTTGTGTGCGTTGTTGGCGACGTTTTGCTCTGTTACGGACTTATAAATAATAAGTCTTAAAAATAAATAACCATTAGTACCCAGTTAAAAGATTGACAAGAAAATATTTTAAAGAGGTAGGAAGTTTCAAAAATTACTAGGTATACGCAAACATTAATTTAAGGCAAAATAATAAAAATAATTTTTTTACGTGACGGAGGCATACAGGCCACCTGATGGTATTTTTTTAATTTTATTTATTTGACTACAAATTTACACTTATCTTACGAAGAGCTCTGACGAAGGATAAGTGGTCGCCGTGGTCATCTATTGGATATGTCCAACGTCCATAGTATTTTTTTGCAATAAACAGAAGTACTTATTATACTCACACTCAACCTAATAATATATTAATATAATATGGATATGGAACATGCTTAACTTTTATTATGAAGATCTTAAAAGCTCATCCTCTTTTCGAGTTAGGCAATACCCAAAAATCGCTTTATCTCCGGGTAAATAAGCAATTTGAATACTTAGTAGACTTTACTATATTTTTTCAAACACTTAGGAAGAGACCTTTAGAATTTAACTCTTTTTTATTTTTTATATGAATTTTCATGGACACATTTATGGTTTACTCGAGCTATATATTCGTTTCATATACCTAGGTCTATTCAATAAAAATCTGATATTCATCAATAGCTGCTACAAGTGTGTATGTACATAATTGCTACACCTGTGTGAGTGTTAGAGACTTCGTTGGAGCGAGAGAAAGTCCTCGAGGTCCATTCACAAGCCGCATACAAATATTTGTGACCGCCTACAATACTGAAAACGGGTTTAGACCTTTCTCGGTTTGGGTGACGTTAGAACAAACGCATGACTTTGAGTTGGTGTGGTACTGCCTTTATTACGAAACGTGTTTACACAAACGAGATGAAAAGAAAGCAGATAGCATACTCTCAAGTCTGAATAAATAAAACTGGATAGTCTAGAGTCCGAAAGTGCGGTAACAAAAAAAATAAATGTTTATCAAGAAAGTATATAAAAGTATAAACATATCGTTATATATATAATTCTCCTGTTCGTGTGTATATTACTGAAATCCATATAAACGGTTGGATAGATTTTGTAAAAATGTTTTGAGTTTTTATGTAGATTCGGGAATGGTTCAGATTCAATCGCATAGTAAATATTTTTTATGTGACATGATGATAAGTATGTACCGTATCCGCTAATACATTAATGTTATATGTATTTTAAGATTTACAAATTTTACATAACATACCATTTACCAAGAGAAATAATATTTAACTCATATTATCTCCCCGGTAATCAGAAGGAGGGATTTAGACCCACAAACGAAGCAGTTTTATATAAAAGTAGAAATATTTATGAAAAAGTAGTAAATTTTATAACAACAATCAATTTGTAATGGGCTTTATATATTCTTGCTTCTGGATCCTTCTAGATATATCCAGGAAGTTTATAGCGTATCTTCTAGGATACAGAGACAAGAGAAGCTCAGGTCTAAGAAGAGAGCTCCTAGAAACTATCTGATCATGATTGTGTTCATTTTTTATTTTTAATATTATATTATGAAATCTGTTAAGCCGCTCCTTCTAAAATTCTCCTTCTAGAATTCATCGAGACATGTCGATGAAATACATTAAATAATAAAGTAACACACTCAGATACAAAATAAACTTATTACATTGATGCTAAGTTTAAGATTACGAGTGAACAATTATGAACAAGACTGACAGATTTATTGTCGCGATAACCAAATGCTGACTGACGAAGAAACCTAAATGATGATAACAACGTCAAAACATTTATTTAATTGTGGTTAAAAAGCAAATATGAAATAAAAAAGTGTTTTTTGCTATAAAAATAACAATTACGTAACTATAAAATGGCTAGTCTAGTCAGATGCGTTTACATACATATAAATTCATTAAATGATAGATCGTAAAAGTATCAGTGTTTCCTAATAGCCGTGTTTGGTTTTACGTCACGTTATCAATTACAGTTTAGGCACATTTACATACATAACCTTAAGTGAAAGTATGGGACTGGCCCCCACATACTAATGTTCAAAATGTTTTAAGATTCCGAATCCACACGCTTGCTACCAACACTTTTCTCCGTCGAGACATGCGGAGTCGGCGAATAAGCTGAATAAATTAGTAAATCGAACTTGACCAACCCCTCTTCGTTGGACAAAGATTATAGTTATACAGAAGAACCATTTTCATTACACTTATAGCTACGCAAAAGATATTCAGTGTTATCTAAAAAAACATTGTAATATGTTGAAATGCTCGAAACCTCTGAAGTTTTAAACATTAAATATAAGTGATTGTACATATGTGAATATAAAACAAAACAATATGTTCATATAAGAACTTTACGACCGCATATGTGCTTATAAGAAAAAAATATTTATTCGGTGAACTACCTTCTCGTCTAAAACTGACATTATCAGTGGCCTGAGTGCGCCAAACACAGCAATACATCAAAGAAATAATATTTTAGATATTTATATTATATGTAGTTATATTGACCATTAATAAGTGGTATTAAAGTGAAAGGGATTACAACTTGTCATGTACGTAAAGTGTATTTCTTATTACGCACTGTCAAATGATATTTTACTGTCTGCGTGGTGAGTGATCTTTGTCCATGTTGGCTACCATCACTACTTTCCTTCGTTGCCCGTGTGACGTAACTCTATAAAAGAGAGTGCCGTGAAGACGCCGCCGCTATACCGTTTCCGTACGCTAGGCTGGGCCATAGCGTCCCGACCACCGACAAAGAAAGACGCGAGCGGAACTCTTCCGCTGGAGCCCACACGGACTCAGTGAAAAAGTCAAAAGGTGAAGTGCTTTAAGGACATCGAGTGCATGTGTTCACGTGATGGTGTTAAGTGTTGTGTCGTGATAGCAACAGTGTCCCCGTGACGGTGGCTGGATCTGCGCTGGCACTGTCGCGATCGCGGTCAAGTAAGCGGTGATGATTAAAGACCTCTGTTTGTTTCAGATACGAGATGAGGTCGTTGTTATTGTTAGCGGCGGTGTGCTGCTTTGTGTTCGCTAGTGGGAGTCCTATCTCGCGGCAGGATGAGGAGAAGGAAGTGAGTAGGCAAGCGGCGGCTGCGCCTGCGGCTGCGGCGCCCGCGGCTTCCACCGACGACGACGACGATGACGAGGATGAAGATGATGACGATGTGGATCTCGACGACGCATTAGGTGGTGACGGTAAGTAGATAATAAATCAGATAAGAAATCTGTTAAACATAGGATTATTACTAAAATAAAACAAAAATGACTCAGTTAAACCACCGCGCATTTTTAATTCCACGAAGAAAAACTATAAAAATGATAAACAAAACATACAGGAAAGCCTTTAATAGATCTAATATTGGACTTGATGTCAAATTGTCCTAGTATAGAAGTTAAATATAGGATTACTAAAATAAAACAAAAAGTACTCGGTTAAACCATCGCGCATTTTTAATTTCACGAAGAAAAACTATAAAAATGTTGAACAAAACATACAGGAAAGCCTTTGATATCTATTAATATCAGATCCATTACTAGATCTCTAATACTTGATATCAAATTGTCAATTACAATACTGACAGAAATAAAGACAACGTTCAAAATACATTATAATGTATTTACGTATCGTCGATGCCGTTGGAGACTAGTTGATTAGCTTTACCGTTTAAATAAACAGGAGTTGTAACGGTAGTTCTTCGTTCCAATCACTGTGCTGGTATTTAACATTATATAAAGGTTTATCTAGACTTAACTTCCACTACCTATGGATAAAACGTCATATCGGATGCACACCTGCATAATTGAACATAAATAATGTTTATGATCAATAACTCAATTGCAAATAGGGCTATTGATGACTCAATAGTATGATAAAAGATAGCTTTATAAATATGCAAATAGCAAACAAGTAATATGTTCATGATGTTCAAATAAATATATATAAACACATAATTCAATAGATACAAACTATGCATAAGATTATTAATAAACATATTAGGTTATTGCAAAAGGAAATATATTCCAAACTTTCTATTGCCAAAATGTATTGTATAAAGTGCAGTTTAGTCAATTTAGTGAAAAGTGTTACGATTGATCGATAAAAATTCCGTTGAATCAGGACGCGAACGCCAGTGGAATGTGTGCCGAGGAGCGTGACAGGTGCTCTCATTTGTTAATTAATTCAAACAGAAACACTCAATCAGAGAAAATGACGCTCTCCTGCTTTCTAACGTAAGCCTAGCCTTGCTCAGGACGTCATGCATGGCCGCACATCTAACTGTACGCTCCACAGTTCATTTGTGTTTAACTTCGGCTCGAAATCTCTGTACAGGGTATATAATATTTCAATTTTGAAACATATAAATTCTCGTAATAATACTAGCAACTATTATTCACTGTCAAGTAAACTTGATATTAAGCAATACGCAAAATAATTTAATTATCTTTCATTTACAATAGTTGTGTATACCTATTCCAATAATTGCATGAATTCAACTTGACGTACTTTAAAATAATGAGGAGTCGCTTATACCCTCTTGAATTACAAATTACGACCCACGTAAAATGAGTTAGGAGGAATTAAATTTTATCTGAATTATACGCCAAGGTGTTGTCTATGCTTAGTTAACTAACGACATTATTGTAATACCAGTTTAAATTTCCTCAGATGATGATGATGACGACGATGACGATGAGGAAGATGATGAAGAAGGAGATGATGATGAGGAAGATGACTACTTAGAAAGATTCTTCGATGATATCTTGGGAGGCAAGTTACGCTCCACCTTATTTGCTAATAAAAATATATTCTTGTTATAAAATAGTGAAATACGTTATAATAAATATTAACGTGATGTTTTCGTTTATCCTACAGAGGATGAAGACGATGACGATGATGAGCCAGCAGCCGTACAGCCAGTTGTGGCTCCAGCCGATACTGTTGCCGCCGCACCAGCTCCTGTAGCCGCCGCCTCCTCTGTCGAAGAAGTCGCAGCAGCCGCCGAGGATGTTGAAGGATCAGAAACAGAAGCTGCTCCGGAAGCTGAGGAGTCTGAAGCCCAAAAAGAACCCGCTAGCGCTGAAGTAGAGACTCCTGCTGCTAGTTCAGAAGTAGCTGCGGCTGCGGATGCAGAGGAGGACGAGGAAGAGGATGACGATATTACTGATGCACTCGACGACGACGAGGATGATGACGATGACGAGGAAGAGGACGACGACGACGACGACGACGAACTGTCAGACGCACTCGGCAGGAAGATCTCCAAGCAAGCACGTGAGTCCAAAAAACTGAAGGCGAGCCTCGCGACGCATGCGAAAAAGAGCGGGAAAAAGACCAGCCTATATGGCAAAGTAAAGAAAACCAAAGCGACATCCGCTGCGGTCGCAGCCGCAGAGCACAAAAAGTTCAGATAGTTAGTAAGCAGCGCCGACGTCCCGGGCGCTATCGCCCTCCATCCACCTGAGAGACCTCCGCGGTCCCCTCCTTTAGCTTAGCTATTTATTGACTATTTATTTATTCTATCTAATTTATTTAATTTATTAAGTGAGCGTGCTTGATGTGTGAATGCGTAAGTATGGAGCCGAGAAAGTTAAATTAATGTCTAGATCATGTCACAACAGTTTCGTGGCAATTTATTTGAAATAAATCTGTTTGTTCGAATTTGCTGTGTGAAATTTTTTATCTTACCTTGGAAATGATTTGTGCGTGATTACAGGAATTTCATAAGTAATTAAACGTAAATTATTTTATCGGTCAGAACCCTAGTTGGTTATAGGAGAGTGACATTATCTAGTGATATTAATTTAATTGGTTGATGTAATAATAAAGGTATACTAGTCAAATTTTAATATTTATATAAATACTCCTCATCCCTTATTTTTATCAGTATATAGTATTTATAATAATAATTTGCCAATACACAAGTATATATTAGCATTATAATATTTTATTCATATATTTTTAATACTCTCAATCTTATGAGTAATAGTATTGCAATAGCAATACAATAGTACATATGACTATATACAATTACAATTTATCTTAAGTAACTAGCTTTTTGACCGATTTATATATGTAGTATAACGCACAAACAAATCAATGTTCCTTTTCCCGCTGATCCATTTCATTATCGCTCGTTATCTATTTATTAATCACGAACGAGATTCCATTTGGATTAAGTCGATATTAATCTAGAAATCCCGCGCATGACCGATGAGAGGGGGGTGTACGCTTCGTAGACTGCCAAGGAGGAACTTGTTTGTAGTAGATGTGTGTTAACGGGTCGACCGGGCATAGACGAACTATCGTCCGCTTACTTTCCTATCCGGAGCCAGTTCATTGAACCCACCCGATTTCTTCTACAGCCTTGACACTTTCTTTGACCTTGCTCCAGCCCTAACTAGGAGCGACCTTGACGCATGTTTCTATTACCACAATTCGTAGAAAGTAAATCCACTAAATACTCTCACTAAATAACGTAGATACCGCGAAATTTGCGTGTCCAAATATCCGTCTCAGTGAAAACGACATAATGAGATGCGAAAAGAGAAATTTTTAAAACGTTTGTCGTTGAGAAATTCTGGGAGAGTCGCGAAGTGTCATATTCGACCTAAATGGAACCAGTTTGTTACCGGTATCACATAAAAAGTCTTGATCCAACACAGTCGTCACCCTTTCACGGAAACGAAATTAAGTGCTTTTTTGAGAAATCAACACGACCATTAGGGCTAGTATCCTATGTAACTTTATATCTGAAATTTAACGTGAAGTAACGTAATAGTTAATAACAACAAAATGCAACAGGATTATTTAAGACGAAATTTTCTCAAGTTATTTGTATGGTAACAAGTCTGATGTGAATCGACTGCTAAATTGGTCCAAGTAGCGTTTCGTATGTAGCCCATAATTGGATTTCTTCGTATGTCGGTACGTGTAGCATCGAGCAGTTTCTTTTACGTGTGGAAAATAGAAAATCCACCGTTGAGTGGTCCTATTAATTGTTGTCGGCGATTAGAATTCAGCGGGAGCTTGCCAATACCGAAACAGTTAGTCGCTCGCGTGCCAACACAACGTGATTAGAATAAGATGTATGTTTTGTAGCATGAATTATCTACAACTTGAATACCCAATTATAACTGCCATAGGCAGTTGCGTGTTATCATGAAGATGTAATTGAATGACTAAATATTTATACAGGTGACATTTTAGTCGAGAGAGAAATTGTTTATTAATGAAGTTTCCATTTTAGTTTTGTGAACTTTTTACTGGTTAACAAATTGATACGCAGTAGGTGGGTAGGTAGTATTGGTGTCACGTTCTTAAGTAAATGAGAAGTTACATCCGGTTACGTAACTAATAAAGAAGCAATATGGATATTTAAGTATAGCGAGAAAGCAATATTAAACAGAAATCATATAAATATAACGGATATTTGTTGATTATAATCAAATGACATAACAAAATAGGTGTAGTGGTTGATTAATTTATTCATATGTAGAGTTGATACTAAGAATTAAAGATATCGCAAGGTAATATTATTACAAGAAAATGTTACCTATTTTTTTCTACATCTAGTAAAATTAGTCATAGTCAAAGTTTTATGTTACATATGTAGTTCAACCATTTGCAGTACTTCATTGATGAAACAATGTTCAGTAACTACAAGCCACTTTCTGAGACAATATTTATTAAAAACACATGTTAGTTGTATAAATGCATTTCTTTAATACATTCTTACATTTCACACCTGTGATAAAATACGTAATAGACAAGTATAATCCAGTAGAAATCCAAACTATTCATATACCTAAATAAATACCTACCTGTAGAGGATCAAACCACTTCGGGCATGCTGGCTGGGTTATACATTTAAATAAGATATTTTATTTCTACATTCGATAATTTACTTAAAAGGCTGGTCAATATATGTTACGCTAGACAAAATTGTTGACCAGAACAAATTATGTGTGTTCATCACCATTTTACTACGTACCTATCGTAATCATTAGATTTCCTTTCAGTTGAGAATATACTGAAGTTTCTTAAATTATAAAATCTAAATATATTGGCCTGTAATACAAAGCATAGTATAAAATTTATTTTGACAAGGTGAAATGTAATGAACAGGAGCCTTGGGAGATGAACCAGTCAAGAAACCACCCGTCCCAGCTATCTACATAGTCAAGTATAACAGATTCGTTGACAACATCATTGAGAAAATGAACGATATTCTAAAACGTTCATACGATCCTGTTAGCGTGAAACTTCAGCCGATAGATGCGAACAAGAAGAACTCCAAACCAAAGAAGAACAAAAATAAAACAAACAAAAGGTAAATCCAAATTGTTAATTAGATACCTTGCAATATTTCTATACAATGATCGATTGTTCCTTTCCCAGTCAGATTTTTTACGTTTAATATTTCTCTAAACTTTTTAACCTTTAAATATTCTGTAGTTTTGGATTTAGATTAATTTTAATGTTACTTTAGGAAATCATCAACTAAGAAGAAGAATACAGGTCGCAACGGAGCAGAGAAAGCCAAAGCTAAGATAACAACAACAGAAATTCCTGACAGTTACAATAATATTGAAGAGCATATTACAGAGGAAAAGCAAAACATTGTAGACCAGGTTGAAACTGTATCATCAGAGGAAACTCGAGCTACGAAAGATAAATCTAAAAATGAGAGCACCAAAGCTAAACCAGCAACCAAGCCTAAAGCTCCAACTAAGGCATCTAAACCTAAACCTAAGCCTCCAACTAAAACTACAACGAAAAAACCATCGAGCAGCAAGAACAAGGTCAAGACTTCGGAGAAAAGCAAGCCACGGGCAAAGGGTACGCTGTACGGATTGTCGTCTTTGAGGAGAACGGGCGATGTTGCAGTTAGCATTATGTCGGAACACACCACTGTGAAGAGTAACTTCGCCGTGGGACCTTTAATATTGAGGGTCGAGAAGGAGGTATGAGACTTTAATAATACAGTACCTTTACAGTCCTATTGCTATTAGAGCAACGAATAGTTTTCAGAAGTATCTACTAATGAAATAAGTAAATACATATTTCACATTTTGATGTGTAGAAAATCAGAAACAATAACCTCGACCTATGATTTCTTTTTAAACTCATGCCTACACAAGAGTAAGTAGCCTAGTGACTTTCAATACTCGATGAAAATAGCCTTAGTCCTCGCTCAGTCAAGAGGAATGGACAAGGGAAGTTACGTTCATAAATTACTTTATATTTATTATTGTATACTATATCATTATATTTAAGGGAGTCTTTTAAACTCTTCCACAGTTTTTATATCAATTTGTCTTCAAATTGGAAACATTCATTTTAAATAAAAAGGTAGTTACAGTAGTTTAGAGGAACCCTAATGCACTAGGTCTCGTTGCAGTAATTGTGATTTATGCACATGTGTGATAGTTAACAAATTGTATATGAATTATTTTTAGGTTGGCCGTGGCTCTAAAAAAGAAATCAAGTCTGCAACAGCGACTACAGCCGAGATGACCGGCAAGATTAGTCTAAGAGTAAATAACCAAGGCGTTGCCACTCTTCACTCCATAAAGGTTTTGCAACCGAAACAGGTTTGTATCTTATCATAGTAATAGATACGGTAGTTGAGTTGTACTTACTTTGTGTTTACCGACTCGGAACATGAGATTATTCATAAACTGACGCTCTAGCCACGATTCTCTATGATTACTCTCACATCAGTGTTTTAGGCTAGTGTAAGATATTTCTCATATCGACTTTTTGATAAACAAAAGGAAATATTTTCTATTGTTTACATTCAAGCCTAATATTCTATGCAATGTTGAAGTAGTTACATTCAAGAACTATTTAACCTGGGTTATAAGTCGTGGAGGGTAGGTAGACGATAAGCTTAAAAGACACGGATTTTTTTTATATCAATATATCCCATTTTGTTACGATATTTATGTCTGGTGTAGTTTACTCGCCAGGTTAGCTATCACCGCCCTTCTAAAATCGATGGTGATGTATGATTTTAAATTCATATGTTGAAGAGTTTATTACTAGTTTTGTTAGAATTGTCGGACTCAGTAATAATGCATGTCCACTGCTCCTTTTTATGACTGGCAATCGAGTAATTTTTGAACATCCCTAATAATGCATATAACTTCGGAATTGATATATTTATTACAGCATATTTAAAGTAATTAGTTTTTTGTTTTGTCTATTGGGATAGGGATCATATAAAAAGTATGTTATTTAATCAGTGTTTCTTTCTTCAGGTTCGTGTTGATAGCAACCATGAACGCACCAGAGAATTAGTATGGCAACGCAGCGCCAGAATAGCTCACGTCGTTTCAGAGAAACTGCTTTCTGCTTCTAAACCTATGTTTCTCCATCAAAGCGTAGTTCGTCAGTGAAATACGCTATTCATATGAGTACTAAATCCTTAACGTAATTTAATTAATGAGGTGTTAGGGAACAAAATATGGTGCATGCTATTTTGATATTGTCATAGCGTGATAGTATTGAAATGGTATAATGTAGTATACTCGTATAAATCAGAGTTGCATTTAAAATTAAGTAGAAAAAAACTACATATGATTTATGATTGTTATCAATTACATCTTTGTAATTCTCTCATTCAGTACATAAAATATCATAATTTATTTTAGGTTAATAATATTTTACGATACTCATAATAATATAGTCAGTGGATGCATTTATTATCTTAGAAAAAAATTGGTGCTAAGATTATGATTAAAATATATAAAATTAGTGTTTAGTACATATTTTTATGTTATTTATTTTAAATAAAAGTCTGAATAATTATTATATTGTTTATTATTTATATAAAAGTAAGGAACATATCCGAACACGAGATTTATTGTATAGAGAGAAATTAACTTATAATTATATATGAAACTTAATAGTTAACCCCTTACATAATATTTTTTGCATTATTTTGTTATAGCCTCATTACAGATATTATGTAGGTGAAATTTTTTTTACAATAAAATCTATGTTTATTGACAAAAAATATTACATTCTAAAAAAACATATTTCACTGGTATTTACTTATAAAATAATACCTAAATTTTGAATACCGTAAAATATAAGCAATTAAGCTAAATAAAATTAGCTTAATATAATAGTATGTCTCATCAGTGTTCCTACTTAAGTTCTTCTTTCAGAAGTATATAATTCTTTAAGAAGTTATATAAAATGCCTGCGATTGGATGTCAGGTTTAAAGGGTTTGCGATGCCAATTAGTTTCGTGAAGTATAAAACTATTAAAATTGCATTTAGTTAATTAGAACAAGCACAGAACAAATCCAGCGTATATTTGTTGGAAGACGATGTTTGAAATGTATAACTAACAGTTCCGATATTTTATGATTTTAACAATTACAAAAGTCTGGGAGTTTAATAGTTTGTGCGCTAGTATCCTTTATTTATACTGTAAATCTCAATTACGCTCAATTTTAATGTAAACACAGCTTCTATAAGACTATAACAATTCCTTTTTATAATACCATACGACTATATTACTGAGATTCACGTTATGCAATATGTCTGGCCACATTTGGTAGGAGAATACAACTAAAAGGCGAGTAAGGCCGCTTTAACTTACGTATTTCTTCCTCAAGTGTTTATTATGAAAGATCAGTTAAAGATTGTATCTTAAGTAAAATTATAATTTACTGGAACGATATCAGCCTACGAGGACTGGAAGTTAAATTAATATTATCTATAAATATGAATGTAAGTTTGTTATGCTTTCAGGATTAAACTCCTCAACCGATTACCTTGAAACTTTGTACACATAATCGTGGAGGTAGTAAAAAGGATAGGACACGTTTTATAAATAAAAGATCCATTTTATAAAATAAAATTAAAGATCTTTGACATTTAAGGCCTTTAACACGACCGGTAAAAGCTGGTATATAACAATACTAAAACTATTTAAGCAGTAACTGTATCCGATATCATTTTATGATAATCGAGCTCTTAAAATAAACATTGACGACTTCCGAGTAAAGGCATTAATTGTATTTAAAACAAGTGTTCGGTAACAGAAGTAAAGAGAATACGTTTATAAAATAAAAACTAATAGGTTAATAAACATAAAATGGAGAATGTAAGATTGAACATAAAATTGAAAGACGGAAATTGAACCTGCCAGTTACATAAGCTCATACTTGAATTACAAATTTTAAATACAAACTTTCTCTTAAGTAAATTAAAAGTAAATATGTATTTATAATTGTAATTTTTTTGACAACTTATAGATGTTTTTAACAGGATATCATAAATTATTATTAGTACATTTATTTATTAGTATAAGTACATTTTATTATGTCTGATTACCAATATTTATTAGCAATAAAAAACAAAACTTTAGGCTATCTGTTCTGATATATTTATACCAAAGCGTTTAATATTAATAAAAATATAATATAAATTAATTTTCTTCTGAAAACTCCTTCAATGTGATTGTAACTTAAATCCAGTGAGCTTAGAATAATTTGGCCAATAAATTTGGCTAATAAAATAATACTCTATATTTAATAATTATTATTATTATTCATTAGAAATGTTTGGGTATTTGCACTGTATTATATTCTTTGACTTTACTAGTGAATTATCTAAAAGAAAATTATAGAACAATAATCATAATAAATTATAATACTATAAATAGAAAGCATCATTACTGCATTATTGTAAAGCTTACATTTTATAAATGAAAGCCTTTTATAAAAGAGTCTTCTTTGGGCATAATTCCATTCGCAGCTGTAAAGCCTTTATTTTAATACATTCCATATCTGGTAATAATAAAAATCACTTATAACCACTACATTATAGTATACTTTACTTTTTCAATTCGAGGTTCCATATATTTATATAATTGTCATGTTATAGAGCTTCTTAAGGCAGACATAATAATAAACACTGGTAAGGGGCCGTCCATAAATTACGTCACACAATATTGAGCCCCTAACTCCCCCTTCGTCGGCGAAATGTGACATTGTGTGACAGGGGGAATGGGAGGGGTACTAAATCTCGTGACGTCACATTTACTCTTTTTGATTGAATAATTATTTCAATTAAAAAATGTGAAGTCATAGTAGGGAATGAGGGATTTACAAATATCAACAAGAACGGGAAGTTGGGCTAAGGTTTAAGAGAAAAAAAAAAATGAAATTTATGTGACGTAATTTGTAGATGGCCCTTAAAAGGTACATGGTAATAGGAAACAAACACTTATTCGAGTAACTTAACAAAACGGTAACAAATGCGGTAATTAATTAACAAAGAAATAGTGAAGTAAGGTTTGCTTGGAATAATGCATCAACAGAACGGGATGTGTTAACAAATATTTAAAAACATTATAAAAGTTATCACATATCTTATCAAAAGCTAGGCTTTTTAAAAATGTGAAAATACTAAACTTAAACATTGATCTCTATAATAAGGCTGGATAGGCTATTTATATACACATTCTATTTCTTTCTTTAGTACTATTTTCACCATTTTGTTCATATGTGTGACAGAGACAACAATACATATTAGCTCATATAGTATCTCTAAAGTCACATTACTTACTCATAACTAAAAACCGATATCTCTGGCACAAGGCTTAGCTAAGCTGATATTGTTAATGTTTTGTTTTTACAACTATTACGAAACGTAACACAACGTATAATTTCATCTCGTCTGTCTTCAATCGGTCTAAAATTTTGTTATTTATATATAAAATGACTTTTAAATTACTGTATAACAAACATAATATGAATATATTATATTGAGTGAGCACTTAGAATATTTCAGTTTTAAAACTATTAAAGTGATTGGCATAAGCGAATATGATTCAAAACTTTTATACTAGGATCAGATACTTATTATTTTAAAACATTATAAAAGGTTTATTTCTGATTCAAAAGTAAAACCATTCATATATAATTTCTTTATCTCACATACTATGAGACATACGCGTTCTTTAACTTTTCAACGGTTGATTTACAAAGAAAGCATTAAGTAGAACTAATATCAATATCGCAATTCGTCTATAGTTTTAATTGTCTGTGGACTTCGAGTAAGGGGAGTTGAGAAGCAGATAGAAAATGTGCTTTAAAGCATGGAGTTAAGAGTGAATTTTAAATGATAATTTTAAGATTTTCCGTCTACATAGACTAGCCCATCCAGCTATTACAGAGATCAATACACTTAAACTATACATTTTTTACCTATCTATCTATACTAGTTTCAAACGTTACTTACGTATCATTAACCTCATTTTGTATAAACTTTCTGCCGTTTCTATCCGTGTTCAATAATGGGATGTTGTTATGGTCTTCGGCCACTACAACTTCTATAGTGTCATCTGACTGTTGCAACGACCTGTATGTAGGCGGAGGTGTGACGTTGTCTTTTTTACTATTTATTACAGGCAACGGGACTTGTCGTGTGAGCTCTGAAAACATACAACAATTTTACGTATAGATGTACGGTATATAGAATTATTCAGTCATAGAGGATTTAAATACAGAAAACTAATATGAAATTGGCCTTTTGTATCGGAGGATCAAAAAGTCGAATATTTTTTAATATAATATAGTTATTTAATCAAAGTATGAACAATGGTTTTCTATGCATTTTTGTCATCTCATAGGTAGTTAATTTATGCCTTTACTAAAAACACCAATCGGACAGGTGAAAAGAGGAAAAATTTGTGAATAAAGTGGCCAGTACGAACGCCAATTACATACATATGTAAGGACCAGGGGCGGCTTAACCTATAGTGCAGGGTGTGCAATGCATACGGGCGCCGCGGCTAAAAGCATCGTCTTGGACCATCACGGTACAACAATGATATAACAGTGGCCAGCCAGTACGGTGGCAGCAGTTTACAAACACGAGCGTCCTGTGGGCGGCTTCTTTTTCCAACATTTTGTTTCAACTCGAAATAAACCTTATTGCACGTATTTAATATATAGCTCATTTGGAGCGACAGTGACTAGTTAGTTTTACACTAGGCCATATTTAAGATTTTTTATTAACACTAATGAGGATTCTTAACTGTTCTTAAAGCTAATGAATATTACATATATACAATATATTATATTTATTTGATTTTCACTCCTAACGTGACTATGGAGATGATTTCGATTGGGTCAGCTTTACATTTTATGTAATTATGTCACTGTCGCTCCAAATGAACGATATACATACGTAGATAGCCACGCTATTGTCAGGCCTAGGTGGCGCCAGGGTTATGCACACGGGCGCTACACGCTAGAGCCGCGCCTGGTAAGTACCTAATA
>DWJN01001422.1:0-18076 GCA_018248895.1 Carystus phorcus
GCGCTTATTTTGAAAAGCAGACTTTTTTAAGTGCTTATCGTTTAAGCGTCCACCTCTACTTATCTATGGTTTCTGCTACAGACTAAGAGTACACTCCTATAATTAGAGACTATTAAAATAGAATAGAGTAACCGAAACAAACATCAGTTTGATGCTTTATGTATTCTAGCACTGTATACTATACACGGAGAAGCATAAAAAGTAGGACGATTTTTACAAGAAATTGCTTCGTAGTAGTATCTTCCTAGTTTGTAACGTTTCCCTTCCGCTTACATACATTGTATTTTACAATTTATTTAAAATGCTATGATGCTAGAAGTCTTACCAGACTCTATTAAAAAACAAAATTGGATATTTTGTGCTGAAATAAATACTTGACTAGAAGTTTTCTTTAATTGTATAAAAGTGATAATACAATAAAACTTACTAGGCATCACCATTTCACATCAATTTTTTAGAAAATTATCTTTAACAACATTAATTTTATTTCAACGTCAAAAAATGTTAAGGCTGCAATTTATTTATTATTTATTTCACAAATCACATTCAATTGTGAGGCATGCTAATGTAAGCGATTATTTGTATATAAAGTTTCAGTGCAAGTATTATTTCCTATATTTTATTTTGATACCGATATCAAAATTAGATAAATTGACTTATTCTATAAGGTAAAATGGGTGACGCTCTGCAGTAGGTTCTAGTAATTATACAGTACTCTATGATATACGTTGCTTTTTGGCTGAAAATCAGATGTCCAAGTTCATGACAACACAAAAAAAGATTAACAGCTGACATGCTGACAAATTATCAGTGACAATTTTCTAGACTTTGGTGTTTTATTTTAATGTTTTTTGCTTTTTTGACAAAACCTAGTAAGATAATGTGCGAATGTAAATAAAATTAAGTATATGAATTATTCACCAAAGTTAATTTTTAATTTACGTATTAAACTTTTCCAGTTTTACCCAACTCAACAAATAACATTAAATAAGTGATATCATAATGATTGAATATATTGATAACACATTATAACATGGAAACCTCTGATATTTTACCAAATTATTACAAGGTGCTCCAATGTGAACGAACTGCTTCAACTGAAGAACTGAAAAGGAGTTATCAACGTCTAGTGTTATCGTTTCATCCAGATAAAGTAAACAGTAATAGTGAGCATGATACATTTTTGCTTATTCAGAAGGCTTGGTCTGTATTGCGGGAGTCTCAAAGTCGAAAAGAATATGACGCTAGACTGAGGTGTCAGGAGTTTGAAGATTATTTATTATATGACACAATACCTATGTCAGATATGGAAGTGGATTCTGAAGGGAGTCGAACATACCAGTGTAGGTGTGGTGGTGTTTATTGTTTTGATTCTAGCGGTATAGTGGATGCTAAAGTGGTGGTTCCTTGCAATGAATGTTCGTTTTCAATTCAGATTAACACAACAGTATAGCATCTTAGCATCTCTAAAATATGAATAGTTATTTGCAAATAATATATGAACATTTTTTTATGAAACTGTTTTTGTTTTATTTTATTTATTATCGTTTGTTTTCTTATGTTTATAATTTGCAATGTCTATGAGTATAAGAATATAAATAAGGTAAAATTTAAATATATCTATGCAAATAATATATATGGAATTAATTGCCTGTGCTGTGTACCCATTTGATGATAATGTAGGTGTCTTCGAGACAAGAGTAAATAAGTGTCCTTTTATGTAAGTGCACTATACCATCCAAGACCATCAGTGCTAAACATCAAGTAGTCAAGTATTAACTCATAAGTAAAAAAATACATTTAAGAGTTCAAGAGGTTGAAATAATTTCCTTGTCCTACAATTGTGTAAAAGTTTATTTTACTTGCAAGAAGATAATGTACAGATACCTACTTAAACTTGGTAAATTATTTACAATAGAACAGAAATAATTGAAATTCCTTACTGTTTAAAAACTTTCTTGGTTTAGATTTGGGTTCCAGTTGGTAGTAACCTTAATGATGAAACAAACAGTCCTTAATTTGTTTCATAGCAAGGGCAAATTATGTGACAGATAAATACTTGTTTACAAGTGATTGGTGAGTGACATGTTCTTGCCTTGCTAACTACAACACGGAATCCTAGTACAGTGGTAATAGTGTACAAGGATTTTTTTACTTTCAAATGGATTTTTCTGAATAATTATGTATATGCTGTGTATATCAATGCAATCTATATTCATTAACATAATTACTTTGACAGACGTATGCTTACTTGTATGGTACTGTCGAAATTGTCTCTGATACTACTTGTACAGCAATTCACTTTTAGTTCTGTGTTTTAAGAAACCTTTTATGACAGACAAAATGGTACCCATTGTAATTCATTTCCACACGCCATGAATGTTGCTAATAGGTTTTTGTATAGCATACACAGAGCTCACTTGTCATCTACATAAGTACATATTGGTTATTTTATTTTATAATGTTGTGGACAACAAATAAATCATGACAAAATTTGCAACATATTTATAAAACTGAGAGTGAGTTGAGATTGCTCTATTTAAAGGGAACATTAAAACAAAAAGTATATTTTAATAATACCATTTATTTCATGGTTAGGCTAGTACATAAATATTTGTATATATATCTCGAAATGATAAAATTATGGTTAACCCATGTGTGAATGACTATATCTAAGGTAAAATTTTGTACAACTAGCAGTAAAAGGTACAAGATAATTTTGTTAACTCATTATCGAGTAAATAAATAATTAATAGCAATAAGTCAATAGTTCGAGTCAATTTCTTTAAAATCCATTTATTTATAAGATCTAATCTATCACATTGCAATTTATAATTTTGTATGAATTTTGTATTTTACAAATACTTTATTGGCAAGAAACTAAAACAAATTACATCAATAAATTCTCCTTGTATAGTAAATTCTATAGAGAGTGAAGAAAAGAGAGATATTTGATATTCAATTTTTAATATAGCCAGAGAAAAGAAAAATTAAAGCAATTTGCCATACTACAACGAATAGCAAACTGTCTAAGTCGTCATTACCACCACGGACCTTGTTCTTCCAACAGGGCTGGGTAGCAAACACATGTCATATCTCAGTATTAAAATCTTTCACATGCACTCATTGAGATTACATCATTTTAGATTACCAATTATTGGTATAATTTCACCACAAACAAAAATTTTTAAATATAAGCATGCACAAAATATTTACATGATTGTGCGCACATTTGTACATTAAAATAAGATTCACATTAAAATGCGATTGAAGTCCAATAACACAGTCAATATTACACACTCTGCAAGCACTTGTTCGTTTGATACAACTATCAACAGAGTCTCACTTTGTTCACACATCTGTCCATGAAATTCTTCTTCCTCTTCGTTTGCGTGGCGGCGTCTAAAGGCGTGCGTAAAGAATATTGTGATTGCATTTGTTCGTCTGCTTCTAATATACCTTCGCAGCTACGACACCTACGTGAAGTTTCTTGTATTTCTTTACAGTCTATGTTATCGCTACTTTCGGATAATCTCTCTGGTAGACTATACAAGTTGTTGGCGGGGGAGTTTGCTTTCGATGTGCTACTACTACTAGACAGTTGGTCACAGCTTTGTGAGATTGCTGGCGAAGCTTTTTCTAAGGATGATTGGCGGCTTCTTCGTGGCCTGCAAAATACATACATTTTACATTAATATAATAAGAAATAGAGATTTTTGATTGTGTATCGGTATACAGAAATAACATAAAAAAATATTCAAACTTCACTTGTATTCATATACCAGTATTTCTGATGAGCTTAGTGCCTGCAACGTAACGGGTCCCTAATTGATTCTGGCTGAGGTAGACAAATATTTAATATGTATTTTGGGTGATACATGAAAATTATCCATTTCTATACCGCCCGCGCTTCATATCCGCATTCATACACTTATGAAAATATATAGCGTAATAATATAATATAAAAATTAATCTTTGTTTATTTGTCCTCTATGGACTCTATTAAAAGGTAATAGACCTGCACAAAAAAAAATACAATCGAATTTAGAACCTCCTCCTTTTTTTGAAGTCGGTTAAAAATGATAGGCATGTTCCAATTATCCTCTATGGACTCTAAAATGATAGGCATGTTCCAAGACACCAACCTAACAGGCGGCAGGGTGTGTAAAGGTTCTAGTCAATCAGCTTTGTCGCTGCCCCGGCTCTCGCACGAGGTCATCCGCTGGTAGTTGGGCGGTCCGCGGCCGATGGTGGCTGTCCCCGGGGTCTGCACGTCGCCGCGGCCCCTGAACGGACCCTCCAGTCGTGTCGCCAGGTTGGATTTCCCACGAAGGAAACTGTAACAAGAATTAGCCTTAGTTATCTTCACAGCAATGCAGTTTTTTGTATGGTATGATTGCAGTCTTATAGAAATTTTTGTTTAGCATCCGGTTTTACCATAATTCATATTGCACTAGTATGACACGAAGTGGAAAACAGAATGATGTGTAATCAGTGAATCATTTATTAACCCCCCAAAATATTGTATTATTTGGCAATTTATCGCAGAAAATATTTTTATTATTATTCTATCTGTATGGTATGTCAAGTGGAGCACAATATAAAAGGTGGTCATTAAATAATTAATTATGTTACATTTAACCAAATTACAACTAATGAAATTTTGGTACTTCCAATCACAAGTAAAATATTTTACAAAGAATTGAATTTAAAACAATAATTATATAAATGATTTATTTATCTCCATGTTAATATAATATGTAATTTATTTAAAGCTTAGGTATCAAAGTTAAGCCAAGTCTTTTGTTAATGAGTGTAAACATATATTGATTGGCTTTGTTGGGTATATATGTAAACCATTTTTACATGCTCAGGAACCCATTTAAATGATTAAGTTGTGCATTGCCGATGATATTGTAATATCTATATTGATAACTGAACTGTAATCGGGTCAAACATGTACATTGAATATTTTATTTTATTTTATGTAAATTAGAATTTGTTATTAATACAGTAATAAAAACATTTTTTGTTTTGGAATTATTATCTAACTGCGCAGGCATTCCGCGGAAACTACTGGATAGATTAGATAATAATAAACAGGGTAATATAATATTTTTTTTGACTGCTTTACTTAATCTATTGTGCAGTCAATAAATACATATATATTCAAATTCAAAATCATTTAATAATATAGGAATGTTACTTGTACTTATAAATGTATTTCTTTTATTCTACCACCTATAAGTAAGAACAGCAATTGTATTGGATTCGGATAAATAGACATAGTTTTTGTTTAATATTTTTTATTTATTTTTATTCTGGTCACAGTCATAATAATATACACACAATTAATCCAAGAATATATTATTTTATAGACTACATTTACCATTTCTATAGACTTATTACCGTTTCTACTACAATTATCGTTTCTATAAACTAATTTCCGTTACTATTTCCACTAAAGTTACCGTTTGTACTACAAATTATCATTTCTATAAACTAATTATCGTTACCATTTCTGCTAAAATCATCGTTTCTGCTACAGTAATCGTTTCTATAAACAAATTACCGCTACCATTTCTACTACAGTTACCGTTTCTACTACAATTATCGTTTCTATAAACTAATTTACGTTACTATTTCTACTAAAGTCATCGTTTCTACTACAATTATTGTTTCTATAACCTAATTACCGCTACAATTTCTACTAAAGTCACCGTTTCTACTACAATATTATCGTTTCGACACTAATTACCGTTACTATTTCTACTAAAGTCACCGTTTCTACTACAATATTATCGTTTCGACACTAATTACCGTTACTATTTCTACTAAATTCACCGTTTCTACTACAATATTATCGTTTCGACACTAATTACGTTACCATTTCTACTAAAGTCACGTTTCTACAGACATAGTTTCACCGTAGCGTACCTCCGCGTACTGTATATATACCTTTCAAGTTTCTCGACGCACGCGTCCTGGTAGTCGTGGATCCACCGCACGCCGTTGAAGTGGCACACGGCGCGCATGTCCTCGGGCAGCTCCTCGGGCTCCGGCCACTCGAAGTTGTCGATGATCGGCACGATGTTGCACTTCGACTGCAACGCTGCCACTATCTCCTGCAACGTGCATGTATGTCGTTAATAAAACATGACCAAGCGTGACGGTTAAAATTTTTCCTAAAATATAAGAAACTAACGGGAAAGGTTACAATTGTATGCTATAGTGATTATGCATGGGAATATCGACGAGCTCACATAGTAAATGAAAATGTATAGCTTGGCTCGATACAGACAACTACTTTCAGTCTTCCGCCGTGGAATAGTTTATTTAGGTTAGACACTGGAAACAACATCCAGAACCACCATAATATTTGAGTAAACTGACTGTGTTATGCTCGAGGTGATATGTATTATCCGAATACGAATGTAGCCATATAGCCGTATGCCTCCTAGCGAACTTTTCAACCATTCAAAGTATGTCTTAAGATGATTTTAGAAGATGAACAGAGATTTACTAAACATAAATATGTTTGTTGACGACTGTTAACCCGTCTCAGTGTCCTGTAATACGATGTCTGGCTGGCACATAATATAAATATTTCTTATAGTGAGTTTTGCAACATTGTCAGAGTAAAAATAATGAAAGATGACGCTCGCAGATTTTTTCATTCTGAATCTTTTGCACTAGCACACTCCACAATATGTAAATCTCTCTCTCTCTCTCTCTCTCTCTCCCTCTATCTCTATCTACCTATGTGAATGTGATGTGTATCAGTGGATTGTCTATAAACATACATGTAGTAAGTCAAACATACCCGATGCACCCAGTCCTTCTGCTCGTTGTCGTGTTTGCACCTCTCTAGCGCGTTGGGCGTCAACACGAGCAAGAAGTGTTTCGCCTGGCGGATGCTCTGCAGCAGGTTGTTGTCGAACTTGCCGGCCTCGAGCCGCTCCACGTCAATGAACACGGTGAACCCTCGCAGCTGCAGGTGCACCTTGAGCAGACTCGCCAGCTGGGAGCCGTTCGATCGCCGGTAACTCACGAACACGTCCAAATTCTTCTCCATGTTCTCCTCGCCTTTGATTGGTAATGTACTCTCGTATGCTGCAATGGTTTGTTCAGAATAATTAATACGAATGTCCGTCCAATACTCGAAATTCGGACGAGACGAAGCTCGTCCAATACTTGAACAGTTATTAATAATTTTTATTGTTGGTAATTCGTATATGTTATAGAACAGCTCAACGGCTGGACCGATGAGATTTTTTTTGTATCGATCTGATCGAAAATGTTATGTTTTATGTTATAGGATATCACTTTTTTATTATTTTATTAGTTCATTTTGTTTGTAAGTTATTTATCTCAAGCTAATTAGTTATGATGGAATCGTACATAAGTACTCATAGAAATTTATTCATCTCTTTATATCGAAGATCTATTCTCAACACAAAAAGTCTATTGACATAATACACGGTGTTCTGTTTTGCATTTAAAACTAACAAAATAAGCAAATAGCTCTATCAGTACATGTGTATACGTGCGTAAGGGATATAATAAAATAGTATTTTGGGCCGAACATAATGTGCGGGATACGCCTAAATATTTACCTTTGATCGTCCTACGTGTTTACACTACGAGATATTTATTAAGCAGATGTCAGCGTAATAATTTCTTTTCAGATTTTTATGACTTTGTAATATTAGAAATCGAAAATTACGATTCAACTCAAGTTTCTTTCATTTCTAAAGTTCTTTAAAACGCTAAATAGTTTGAATCGACTCTTTATTTCTTTAATTTTTTAAGTTTATTAAAAACGCTAAATAGTTTAAATGCAAATGAATCGACTATTACATCGCAAGGAATGTGGATGGTAAACAGTAGGTAACTAGCACCATAAAATATCGTACGGTTTTCGCGCAATTCACAAGTCAACAAAAATGTTCCACGTATACGCTAAAATAGATCTAATTATATACATCATGTTATCTAACGAGAATTTGGAGCAGGTTATCACAATGATTAATCGCTTACCTCGGATGGCGTTTAAAATTCTCAGTCTATGTATGCTGTTAACTATGCGGCATTCATTCTCTAGTTGCTCATCGCTCAGTCCTCTGATAGATTCCTTATCTACACCGGCATTTAGCATTGAATACGTGTAAATCGTGTACTCTGGACCGATTCCCTGCAAAAATTCATTGAGACTCCCCGTATCACGGGAACTGTAGTCTGCCATTTTCTTCAGTTGCTGAAGCTCTCGAGTGAATCTGAAAACGACATTTGTTTTGTTAAAATACTTGTCCAAAGCATGAAATAGACGAAGGTCACTACCAACACTGATTCAGCGCCAGTTCCTTGCCAAAGTATATGTGTCAAGTCGTTAAGTGTTCGTTTTAACGAGTAGGTAGACTCACCGTTTTCTTTTGATTCCGTTTTGTAAACCGATATCTTCCTTGAGGTTATCTTCAGTTATCTGTAGCAATAAATCGCCGTCCACTCTGCTCTCGTAAAAATTCGTCGCGTATTCCGAGAAGCCGATTTGTTTCACCCATTCCCGTACATCTTCGATGGACCACAGTGGGACTTGTTGGGACAGTTTGTGCGGCACTTCCTCGCCGATAAGACGCAACGCTTGCGCCGCGTACTTGGAAGCAACCGCGTTTGGACAACTGGCTACTTTCTTCAAAGACTCAATGGCACCTATCTCCCTGAATATTTCCGTGTTGCCTTGCTGCTTCTTTATACCAGCTTCCATACAGAAGTGGAATGCAGCCAAGTTCCTAGCTTCCTCTCTTTTCGAACTTAACACGGGAACTAGCCTTTGCAACCAGTTTTTGCTCTGACCGTGAGCATGAGCGAGATTTGATCGGGCGAATTCGGACGGATTGTGTGATGTAACGAAGGGTTCAACCAGATCCAGCGTACCCGACTTGAGAACTGCAGCTTCTATTTCTTTATTCGCTACTAAAACAGCAATAGCCAAGCACGCGTAGTATTTAATATTGTCGTCATTGTGGAAAGCCAAAGGGAACAACCACATGGGCACTTTTCTCTTTATCATTGCTTCCTGGTTTTCGGCACCGCCGTAAAGCGAGAGATTCGCAAGGGCTGTAGCGCAATGCCTTAATGTTTCCACGTCGTTTTTCCTGCATTCGAATAATACTGCATCTAAACCTCCCAATTTGATTACATCACTGCACGTTCCTTCGCTATGTTTGAACAAGTGTTCTAATATACCAGTGCCGATTCTTGAATGATCAACTGAGTTTGCATGTTTCGTACAAACACAAGCCACGTTAACAACCTTTTCGAGTCCGTTTTCGACAACATGCGCTCTGTTTTCATTAGTGAGGCATTGCTCTAGAAGTTTTGCTGACGAGAATTGCAGTTCAGGATTACTAGACTCCAAACAGTTTGCCATTAAGATATCTAAACCGCCAGACGTCCGTAATGTATTGCACAAGGAGTATCCTAATTCGTGGCCATATGTTGGCACTGCCCACGCTCTTCTCAACATTTCATTCAGTTGGTTAAAGTGCACGCAAGCATTTTTCATATCGATTTGATTGTTCTTTATAGACGAAATAAATGCGTTCATTCTGTAAGAATATTTCTGTATAGCGAGGTCGACGTCCCTTTGATTTGAATTAGCGTTTAGTTTATCTAAGTCTTCGAACGTTAAATTCGATAAATCCTCATCACCAGGCTTGACGGTACCATTTAACAATTGACTCATCTGAAAAATCAATGAGTTTTTTAAGTAACAGTTCTCTGGAAATAGCATTGCTAAGCCAAAACGTGCCACTTACGATAAATTATCGTATTATTGTCACATGTCTTTTGTTTGGCAATTCAATTACTATGCGATAAGTTCTAGTAACTATCAGTTTAAGTGACATAAATTTAAAGAAATTTCAGTAACATTTATTTATTTATTTATTTATGATAAAATTGACAGTCAATTTGATGTGTGCAAAAAACTGTATTTAACTTTAATTCAATAAGTAACGTCTGTGTGACTTACCTGCGACGAAAGTAGTGTAGATTTCGTGGTAAGATTCTTGCTGATTGTCATATTGGACTGGGCTACACTCGAGTGTTCCTTATGGCTGAACATGCCGCTAGAGGTAACAGTTTGCCTGGCCTGTGCTGAAGCCATGGCCTTCTTTTCAGCACTAAAAGCCTCAGTCTGCAGCCGAGAGCTCGATGATAACATATTGTTAGCTTCCTGCGCACTCACTTCTCCTGCCTTGAGCGATCGCTGCTCCTAAAACCGCAAATATTCCATAAATAATCACATCACGTCACAATTACACCATTGTTTGAACATTTTTATGCACAACAACATTATCTAATATAGTCTGGAAATTTCCAATTCCATCATGTTATTTAATATTATACACATGTTATTGTTTTATGAAATTTAAAACAAAATAAAATTGTTCTAGTTACAGGAATAATGATACGCAATTTAGGTCGCGAACGTCGTTTGGAAGACATGACGCCTTGCCCGAACAAGATCAGTACATGCACTTCTCTGGACTAGAACTACTTTTATATCGAAAAGTACCGCGCGTCACGACTCGAATTGTACGCTGAATCGTTTCTATTGGATATAGGCCAATAGCGAGGAACCCGTGGGCTTTCGCTGATAATTTTAAGTTTGTGTACCGACGTCACAATTTTGAAGGTCGCTAACGTTGTTTTTTTTAATGTTTCGTAACGGACTCTCACCGAGGGGTTTTGCGGTTTCGGTGGAAAACGCGACAGGACGCTTCTGTGTACCGGCCACGGGGCCGAACCCCCACCGGCAGACATTCCACTTCTATATTTAAGCCGACTACTCGTGTACCGGACCGCGCATGCGCAATAATTGACTTCCGTGTGTGCTCGCGCGCGCGACGTTCAAACACTGACTGAGACAAGCATGGTGCGGTAAACGTTACGATAAGCGTTCGTAGATAAATGAGCTCACCGCCCCCGGCGAACCTCCGCGTCTCAACACCCTAGCGGTCCAAGCGACGAAGCGTCCGGCCATGATCCGAACGGCGCGTGGTGATGAACGATATGCTTTAGTTAGAACATTGGAAAATCTCAGATGTTATCGTCGCAAGAAGCCACCCACAACTGAACTATTCGTCGGCGCCCGAACTCGTGGAGGCATTCGAGGATATCGATCGCGTACGGTCACGCGAGGTCGCGTCCTTCGGCGCGCCTTTATGGCTCCAGCCCGACGGAATAAGAGACGAAACACGCATTGCACTTAGTTTGCGAGAACTGCAGACTTATAACACTACTACTAAAAATGTCACAAGTATTTACGAATAACAATTAGGTCACTGCAAAAAGGAGTTTCTTAGTTGACTTCAACAAAAAACCGTTTAACTTTTTACTTACTTGGGAATAAGCCGCGTTTTGTTCTGCTGTGAGTCCTTCCGCTTGTAGTAGCCTGTGAGACGCTCCGGCGGCGCTGCGTTCGGCGTATTGCATATCGCCGTGCTGCAATCGGCGCATCCGTGCACTGTTGGCCGCCGACTTCGACGCACTGTAACCGTCGGTAACAACCCGCGTGGAACTGGCTGATGTCATTCTGGCGGCACTGTATTTCAATTCGTTAGTGTTGTTGGATCCCATCGATGCAGTGTTTGTCGCAAGAAGACAAGGCTTATCCGGTGGTGGTGTATCAGACTCTGGAAAGGTGACTAGGGGGCCATCACCACCCAATTCACTCATGTCACTCATATCTCCGATATCCCCCATTTCGCCGAGATCACGTATATCGGTGATATGCCTCTCACCCATCTCATCTTGACCCACTATATTCTCCATCGAGCTTCTCAGTCTGGAATAATACGCAAAAACTACAATTGGCACGTGTCGAACACTATTTTTTAACGCACGACTTTATTATTGGGATTATTTTTCTGTGTTACAATTATCCACGAAAATGTTTAAACGTGTTCCGCACGAAAGCCGTGCTGTTGCTATTGTTTCGCGGCGTGAAACTGCAAACAGAGAGCGGCAAAATCAACTGGTAGGAATTGGCTTAGGGCCAAGGACGTTCAGGTGAGCAAGCGTTGGTGTTATCTCCACTTATTGACAAAACATGTGCTGAAACCATTACATAAACTGAAGTCAAAAACAAACCGAGAATTACCTTTGTCCAAAGTTCAAAGCGGCAGAACTGCTTAACGTTTTCATTTCAGATATCGAACTCTTCAGTTCTGATAGGTCCGACTTCATAGAACTAGCTTTCATTTCGGATGCGGTCATATGTTGGAGGCGCTGCGAGGAGCTTTGCATTCGCTGGCTGGTCGCAGCACTGCTGGAAGTTGTACTGGATACCATCTGTAACAAAGAATTACCGATCATAAATTTCCTGTATATACAGATCTCTTCAAGTAAACAGTGCTATCTGTTGCAATTTGTATATATATCATATTGATTGGGTCGCGAGCTGTAAATAAGATTATTAACCTTTGATATCGGCTTATTCTGTCAACGGGAAAATATGTTGTTTCGCAAAATATTGTATGGATAACCGAGCAGACACCGAGTCTGATACGGTTCGTCGTACACAGTCGTTATCTAGACAAGGACTGCGGGTTCAGTGCCAATGCTACTGAAGTTTGTACGTTCGAGCGTCACGTCTTGGCGCACTTGCGACTGAGGTATTATAGCCAGGTCTATGTCGAAACGAAACGTAAATAGGGAGGGCACTATAATTACGAAAGATATTCCTATCTTTATCCGAAGTAATCAAAATAAATCTCATCAACATTCCTTTAAGAATATATTCGATCGTTACAAAACACATTTCGTAATCGTTTGTGTTCATTTCGCTAATGTATACTTTTCATTTTGCTCATTTTATTTTTATCTCGAGTGGGTTTTGGCATGCGTAAAAATAATATGAACAATAATGGTAAAGGTATGAAAAGAATTATGTTCGACGATTATTTTGGCTATGGCCACTGACTTTGAGATGGGAGACTGATGATTCACTTCGCGTAGGCGAGATGCAGATGATAGCCTTGAACCTCGTGACGTTACGTGACGAATGAATGTAAATATTATAACTACGATATCGGAACACTGGTGAAAAAACGTTCAATGTAAACGTTTAGACATTTAATTAACATGTACTAAAGTACGTATTACTGTGTATTACGACACTGTTTGCTCATTTTTATCGACATATATTATAACATAATCTAAAAACACAACTCTTGCTGCACTTAAATTTCTCCTACATAAATGTGCTAGGACAACAGATACCTACAAGTTTCTATGTAATCCCAGTCAAGAAGTTCTTAATTATCATTTAAACATTTATACAACAATTGTATACTTGTGTAATTTATAAGCGAGAGAAGATTAATATTATTCTAAAGTAGCTGCACCAGACACGCGTTGCTACCCATATTGCCTTCAACCCATTAATGGCCCACTACTGAGCACGGGTCTGTCCTCAACACTGAGGAGGTCTAGAGAATACTCCACCACGCTGCTCCAATGCGGAATGGTGGAACTACCCATATTAAAAAAACTAATTGAATGAAAAATAAACATTATATCAAAAATGTATTCAATGGATCTACTAAAAAAACAATATTTTCTAATAGAACTCATCAACCATGAATCTGATTAATATAAATTTGGACCATTTTCAAAGTATTCTGACCAAGTGACTAAAGACATAATTTCGCTATCTCCTACCATTTTTGATTTCATAGAGGACAAATCAACAAACATAAATTTTTATATAGGTAGGTATCTGAGCCGGTTAAATGTGAAGGTTTTAGTGTATAAAATTATATAGCTCGACGGATCCTCAAAAGATTAAATAAAGATCCCTAAAATAACAAAAGAGCGTTGTTTACGTAAGAATTATATCCGAGAAAGGTTGTAATAAAAAAATCTGATAACTTTGCAAAAGAAAAATTATTTACACACAACCTCCACCAATAAGCACTGAAGCAGCGTGGTGGACTATGCTCTAGGCATCCTGAGTAATGAGTAGTGGCCTTTATTGGGCCATTAATGGGTTTAATTCATTTGCAAACGAGAAAACAAAAACACTTGCACGGATTGTACCTATTAAGAATAACTACTAAAGCGATAAAACCTTGTTTGTTTAATTTAGAAAATACACCAAAGTGAATTTCGATTAGATTTGAATGGCATGTGCCTCTTGCAATCCAATATTATTTTAATTAAACTATGAATTGATTAGACCTGTGAAACTGTTTACAAATTAAACCTTCTACGTTTTCAATATCGATAAATAAACGAAAAAGCAATCGAAGATTTCTGAAGACTTTAGAATTATATCTATACAAACGCATTCAGCAGATTTTATCCCGGAACATAATAAAGAAATTTATTGGATTATAAATCTTAAATATTCTCGAAAACATTTAAACTTACACAAAAATTTAACAAAATCGTGCAACCGTTTGGAAGCAGTTCAAACATACACACAAACAGAAGAATTATTTAGTAAAGATCTATATAATAAACCAAGCGTATTGTTTAACGAATTGAAAAGCTAACATAATCTAACCGAAAGCCTAACTTATTCCGAAATAATAAATCTAATAGTAATTAATGATATAGTATATCATTTTTTTATAACTTGAAGAGCCACGCCAGCACTTGAAAATGCTGACGGGCCACCTGATGATAAGCGATCATCACCTATAGACAACAGCAACACCAGAGGCTACAAATGCCACGCCTTGAAGGAGAGCTCTTCTTTCACCCTTTTTTTTAAAGAACCCCATATTTTAGCGGTCCGAGAATACCTTAGAAGCAACGATATGAAGATTACGATGAATTCTGAAAGTTAGTAGCAGTAAAGTAGGTCAGTTTAAAACGCTCAATGGAACATGATCTTATAATGGAACAACATAGAGCATGTTGTGTATAAACACGTGAGCGAGACCGCCCTACGCTCAAACGCGACACGTCCCTCCTGGCTCCAAGCCAAAAACTACGCGGGTATACTGTGGCTGTTGTAATTTTACAGTAACAGGGTTATTGAAAGGTGTCACGTTCGGGAACGTAAACCATAGTAATAATTGTTACATAGTCTTTCGTATATGAAAGAACAATAATTATTACAATATTATTTTTGTCATTGTCAGCGTTTCAAGCCACGCGTGTCAGCACGGTCCTATTTTTATTTATAAATATAAAGTGAAAAAAGAAACGTTTTCTCATTTTAATAAACAAATTTTGTCTTTTGTATGCTATGAAAATGTGTGGCATAGATCTCTAGATTCTCACTCTAACGTTCGAAAATATGTGGATAGAACAGTCAATTTTGTTTTGATAAGCATATAGACAGTAAATTACGTTTATTATTCAACAATTAAACTCCCAGTCAACTATCAATAATTGCTTATTTCATTAAATTGTTCTATTTAGTTACTCTGTTTTTAAGGCTCATTTTCATATATGTTACAGGAAAACCCTGAAGCCTGGGAAATTTTAGGAGTAAACGTGAGATTAACCATAACCAACAAACGGGCTTTTACAGTAATATAACATACATATATCATTACTTTTAACATCCAGGCATATCTTCCGTTTTCTAGAAATTTAAATACTTAACATTTTTCGTATTTTTTAAAGTATTTTTTTCATTATTGTAAGTTTATAATATGTTTTTTAGATAAGGGTGGATAACAGTTTTTGCATATTGTCAAATTCTTAACTACGCGTTTTAAAACTACATTAATTGGACGTATTTAATTTAAAAATAAACTTTTGAACTTTTTCCGTTTAACAGACACTGAACAGTAATGATTGCTGTCTAAAGACAACATAAGGGATCGACCACTTAGAATACAATCCCAAACTAAAAATTTAGCTATTAACTGTCACAAATCCAAATTTCTTTTGCGCTTGAGCTTTAGAAAACTTCTATCACAACAAACAGTATTTCTAGTGGCTCATCTCAAAATGTGAGGGAAATACACCACACTGGCACAGAATAACTTTTTATTCACGTAGAACTTTAATTCATACCAGATAATCGCACAATATTTTCTGTCACCAGATAACTTAATAATTGTGCAGGACACAGATATCCTATTTAAAAAAAAAATGAGTATGCTATAAAGTTTGTATAGATTTATACAATATCAATAAAAAAAATGAAGTAATATATTTAGATAGAATAAGGTAACAAATAAAGATTATGAATAATTTTTAAACGACTTCAAAAAAAGGAGGTTCTCAATTCGTCTGTATTTTTTTTGTTAATTCCGCTTACGATTTTAATATTCGTAGTGTTATATTAAAAATATTTTCTCCTTAAGGTACATTTTACCGTCACGCTAGGTTACGTTTGTTTTGGCTCTATGCCTAAAGAGTAATGAGAACACGGGCGCAAGCTGACAAACAGCAATTTTATGACTTACGATAATCGTAGTGTTATTACTAAAGAACGTCGTAAACAAATTTCATAATCCTTAATGATATGATAAATGGAAGTATAATTCACATTTTAATTCATAACAGCCAAACGAAAATACAACCGTGCAACCATAGACTGATCTTTAAAATTGGCTCTCAACATGAGAAACTAAGGTACCATTCTCAAATGATTGATTTGACGGGATAGAAGTTTTTGGGGATTTATGTCCTCAACCTATCTTTGAGCTTCGGTTGAACTACTAACTGATCCTGTATCTTGATGTATTTCGTTAATTAGTCAAACTTTGCCAGATTCCTTTCACTGGAATTTCAACCTTGTTCACCCTAGAGAACTTTGTACCATCTATATCCGATTGCGATTTTACTCGTTTAAGAAGTTAAATTACCTCCCATACAACTTCCGATTCCTTCAAAGATTGTTGGTGAAACATTTGAATGTTTCATTTTCAGAGTCGAAGAGCTAAGTAAATAGAACGTTCACTGTTTCCTTTTTCGCTATTAGCATGTCGTAATGAACCATTCCTGCTATTATTAATAAAAATTAATATCAACGATCCTGATAACTTACCAAAAACAACATTTACTAATACATCAAGAGTAAATAGGTCAAATATTGATAATACCGCGTATTTAAAACCATTCGAAAACATTATTTTCACGGTAGCAGCACAGACAAACAATACGAATTGTAAATTTAAGTCCAAATAGATACAGTATTTAGTAATCGTCTGTGTAAAAGTCGGAAACGTGAGAAAAATTTAACATTCATGAACGGCTCTGCATATAGGTGTCGGTGTCTGCGATGTATGTAAATGATTCTAAATTGAATACAAAATTACGCTTAATCTTAAAGAACCGACATCTAATTACTTCACCAAGAGCGTCTAGTCGTGCTAATTCCTCGACAAAGGCATGCTAAAATCGTACCGCTTCGAATTAATTGCGGATTCCGATGACCTCGATGACATTGATTGCTCGTTGTCGTCCAACAATAGTTATATCCATGCCATGGCGCGTTCGTGGCGTACATTGTTCGTGTGTTATTTTATTTATTTTTCCAGAAACCTGTGTTGGCAGATTTCAAAACAAACTGACCATTTTATGAACAACCCGAGGCCGGCACCAAAATAACCCGCCATCTATATTTAAACGCAAACAGGTATTACTATGAATGTTTCAAGAATCATTTACATTGCAGACAATTTCTAATAAAACAACCATGAATCATGTCATCAGTTGTGGAGCAATAATAAAAAACTGTCTGAGTTTCTTCTATCCTTCATATTACGTTACATAATTATCTGCTGGTTCTATCTTCATTGTAATACATTTCTCTTTGTTCATCTGCCTATTATCATCGTCGTCTATGGCAAATAAGTTTGGTTTACGTATATTTCTTTATATTACTTCACATACAGTCCTCGAAGGTTGTTTAGTTTTACGTTTTCCAAGTGATTGTTATAATATGCATCACTTTAATAAATGAAGCGAGGGATATTTCCCAGTGTATTTTAGGTTTTAGTATATATTTCATAGTTAATACCTGAAGCGCTCATAGCCCGGCGGCTCGCGTCGATCCTATGCGATCGACAGAGTTAAGCAACTGCGGGCGCGGTCGGTA
>DWJN01001423.1:0-18071 GCA_018248895.1 Carystus phorcus
ATAGATATAAAAATTCCAGGAATTGAATAAAAAACAACAATTTTCTACGCGGTACGAAGTCTGCCGGGTCAGCTAGTTACTTGATAAAAACATTTTTCCGGACACCGTGTCAGGGACGCCTCGTTTCGTTTGGCATTATTAAATAGGCTACAGAGTCGTTGAATTCAATAGTTATGTTGAAGTCACTCTTTTTTCTTTTTCAACATATTTCAACTGGGATTTAAATTAATTCTGACCCATTTTGATTCTCGAATAAGATGTTTTTCATATAAAGTAATATTAAATGAATGCACTTTTCTAAAAGCTTTTTATCACTTCTCTGAATCCAGGTGTATTCATTTATGTTAACTTGATCTAGATGTATTCATGGAAAAATTTGCTAAATAAGCAAGTTTAAATTTACCTCTAGGAATTTAGTTTATGTTGTAAGTTGGACACCTGTATGTATAAATATTCAACGTTCGTATAACTCTGAATGCAAACTTCAAAATGTAGTTAATAGCGAACAAGAATTCAAATATTCGAAGGCATTATTTAAACAAAATTATATTGTAATAGAATAGTGTTTTACTGAGTTTTTTTATTATTTTTATTATTAATTTAATTAGTAACTGAGCTAGAATACTTGAGCATTTATTATAAAAAGTCTAAGTAAGCGATAAAATCGCTACCGTTTTATAAATTCAAGAAAAAGGACATTAAGACAAACGATTTCAGGCAACAAATCCATTGCAGAAGCTTTACTGTAAATTAATGACCCTGAATATAAGCGCAAAAGCCAATTTACTTATTCCTGTTTTGGCCGTTAGAGACGTTCGGCGGTCAATGGCCACTCGATGAAGATACAATGGTAAAGTTTCCGAAGTTTGTCACTAGTTGGCGCCAGTAGAGTTGATGACATCGTGTTACAAACCGCGTGAGGTAGTGCTACAGGACTAGCACGATAGTATACTCTCGCCTTACGGAAAACTAGTGATTTCATGAACTTAAAATGTCTCTATTTGTAATTCGTTCAAATCTAAAAAAAATAGAATATCACTTATTAAAAAAAAATGAAAACGCAGATGGGTTATGCATTAAAAATGAAAAAAAATAAGTACGGAATAACCTTACAATTGATGAAAATGTAAATGTACATATTAATCCTGAAAATCTCAATATAGAATTTACTATAAGGTTATCTCAAACTCTAGTAACACAATCTTTTAACAGAGCTTTGTGCCACCTTCCCCATTTCAACATTAATATTTGAATTATTTTGGGTTAATCTAAATTTAAAATCGTTTATGTTATTCTTAACAATCCGAAACATACCAACGTAAATATAAGAACTGTATAATTTTACAATTTCAGTGACGAGTATCATTTAAGTCGCCTTGATTAATTACGTACAAATACAGGCGTTACATTAAATTTTTACTTAGACAATGATGTTTATTTTTATTGTTTTGAGCGGTTGACAAATTACAGTGTCGCGGTATTGAAAGTATTGTGATGTAAAAACTGTGGTATTTTTTTCATATCACACATTCGAATCGTTGTCGATAATCCTTCACCAGAACCATTTGTCAAAGAATGGGATCGACGCAATTTTTATACCTCTTCTATTATATCCCAAAAACCTTTTACCTGTACTTTGTTATAAAGCATTTTAGTATAATGTTATAAAGCATTGGTAATACAGAAGTGTCTAGTGTCGTAGTAGTGAAGAACGAAAAAAATAAATTTATTTATGTACTAAAGGGCCGATGGAGGGAATAAAATTATTAATTATTCATTGTAAAATAATGAGCAAATAATATATCATTAAATATAGTAATCAATAAAAAAATAGGAAGGTTAAAACAAAATGAATATAAAAATAGGTTAGGTTAAATTTTTTGGTTCTAAAACAAAAAAAGGAAAAATCTGGATATTTTTAAATTTTTTTTCACTAAAATAAAAAAAAATGGGCCAGACAACCTCAATTGCGTATTGCAACCCTCGAGGATTCATGATTCGGAAAACTAACTTACTAAATAAAATAGAAAAATCTCTACAAGATATTTTTCTTTTTCCAGTCGTAATAATTCTGAAGGTGGTAATATCATGTAGTTTTAAGTAATTATAGGAAATATACGGAATCATTTTCTTACCTTAATGCATTTAAGAAATAAAATACTTGTACTAAACTATACATAATATGAAATATCATTGACATTTATTTCAATTTAAACGTTCATTTATTAGAAAACCGATCACATTACCACACCTTGAGAAGTGTCAAACATTAGTACCGAGAAACGCTTATATGGACTGGAATTGACATACATAGTTAACATGTCACTTAAACATGTCAACTTCACTAAATGTCTGTCTGGTCAATAATTCCTTACTCGCTAATCCCCGCCGCGTGTAATTCAAGGAATATTGACATCGCTCGCACTGTACTGTTACTCAGTCTAATATTCATTGAAGGAAAACGGTTATCATACTAACAAATAACAACCACATGGGATACCCAAAAAGTTAAACAAAACTGTTCTACGGGTTATATCTTATACTCGTATATAAAATTCTCGTCTCACAATGATACCTCCGAAACGGCTTCACTGATTTTTATCATATTTAGTAGGTCTGAGAATCGGCTACTGTTTATTTTTCAAATCCCTTAGTGATAAGGGTTCCCCACTTCTAACATTTTTAATTTTTTTTTAAATAATCAAAATTCCAATATAAATTACGGCATTCCAGTTTTTTTTAAATCTTTTTGAGCGGCCTTCAACTGACAAAGTAAAAGACCTACTTCTACCCCCGTGAAAAAAAAATATATAAACACGATTTTACTAAAATACGGTTTTATATCAATATTCCAAGTGAATCCATCAATTACTTTTGAGTTTTGCGGTCAAAAATATTTTATTTTTATTTTTACATAAATGATGCTAAACTAAGCTACTGTTAATTCCCATAGCCTTTACTCCAATTCTCATGGAACTATGGGAAATGTCAAACGAGCTTACAATTTCAATAAACTTGTACTGTCGCGATACTCATACATAAAATTAAAGTTTTAATTAGAAAATACTGGCACAAGCTCATAAGCAAACTTATACCACTTTAAAACTTATGGCACTTAAGAACTTTCAATATGAAATCCGGTTTTCAGTGAGAAGATATTTATGAAAAAGCTTTTTAAATAGACATTGGTGACACATTTATATACATTTTCACATGCAATGACTACTTAATTTATTTTTAATGCCTTTGATAAATAGCAACTCACTCCCTGCCCGATATTACAAAAAATCGAAAAACTTTAATTGATAACTATTGTAATTTATAACGAAACATTCTCAATTTGGAAAATGCGAAAATAAATAATGAAATATTTGAAATGAAAAATAGCAAAGTACAGATTTTATTTAGAAATCCAAGGTGAATCCTTATCTGAAAGTTGTAGATCGTACAATTTTCCTCCATTAGAGTCAATTCGCGCTCGATAGAAGGCAAATTATCCATAAAATTTTATTAGTCGAAGTCCTAATGAGTTCCAACCGACACGATACGTCGAACTCGAACATAAACCGTTTATTTGTTTATGGTAATCGGAATATAATTACGTAAGTTAATATGTAATTCGAATTTCATTTCATCTTTAGATAATTAAAAATTATTTAGAAAAGGTATATAAGATACGGTACAGTAGGAAAAATATATCAATGAAAAACATCAATATTTGGAATACCACAGTGATGTCTTTTTATTAAAATATCGGGTATATGTACAGTTGAAGACACTTCCTCCACATTTCCTGATAAAATAAAATACATTTCCTATATTTTGTAGTTGTTAAATAAATAATTTTAAATGAACTTTTTAATATTAACGCTGTCGAAGGCAAAAAAAATGGTGAAAAATACATGAATCCTTTTCTGCTCTAAGTGGCACCCTTCAAGGCGAAGTAAGTGACCTAATTGCGTTGGAACCCACTTTTCTACCCTTCACTATGCCACACAACAGTGTATCCTAATTCATAGAATTTAAAGTTTGGTTTAGTATAAAAACTGTAGCTTTGCATTTTGAAGATTTTACCTCTACGCTATCTAACAAGAGCTGTGGTATTTTCCTGTCGTGTGCAATGTTAACTTAATTTTCATCGCACAATATTAGATTTCTACCTGATGTAGGGATTTATCTTTATTTGTCTACAGGACTTATGATGAAGTTACTTACGTACGTAAACCAAAAGTATTTTACATATGTACGTAGAAGTATTAATTAAGTAAGAAGTAGTAATTTTATTCAGTAAACGACAACTGACACGTGTTAAACAATTTGATCTCCAACATTGAAAAGTTACTATATTCAACGGTTCTATGTATTCTCTTAAACACCAAGTGGCCCTCGACATTGTTATTACACAGTCTGACCACCTCCTGACTACTTATGTTATCCTGGTACAATTCAATATTAAAAAGCCAATTTTTATGTTGCCATTTTTTTTAAATAGGCCACGAATAAAAAAAAACCTTTTTCTGATTTTCATAAGGTGCCAAAAGAAGTGTATAACTTATCATGTTATGAAAAGTTTATGAAATATATTTTTAAGAACTTTCCTCTTCTTTCTTTCTGTGAAATAATATATTTAACTTTCACTTGAACATGAGAAAGCGTATTCATATATTTTATACGATGCAACGACAATGGTCCAAAATGATTTTAAGCTGAAATTTTAGAACTAAATCTCTTACACGGTTCGCCGGCTTTCAATAGCTCAGATCTGCAACTTCACAATGTTCCTTTATGACTGGTTATAAATTTAATTTTCTGCACATGTCATAAATTTTTTGGGATTTGGTAGTCTTTGCGAAAGTTTCTAACAATTTTCAGAACATAAATTTGTTTTGAAGATAAAAAAATATATCAAGATAGGCAAGGTAGGCAATATGGAAGGGATACTAACCTGTAGATGAATTTTACAAACAAATCGATACTAAATTACAACCAATCGTTTTAATTTTGTTATCATTTGAAAATCAGCATATCCGCAAACATCGTGGTTGTATGTCTGACTAATTACAAATCAAAAGTTTGGAATTATGAGTGTACCGTTATTATTATGATATTTTCATATTCATATAATCCTTATAATAAATCAATGTTTGTTTTATAATTTGCCCTTTATTTGCTCTGAAATATTAAGAGCTAGAGCACTAATGTCTTCAGAAACTTTGTTCAGAATTCTCTGAAAAAATTTTTGCTTCCAAAATTATATCGTACAAATACATGGTTGATGAGTTACAGTCGATAATATTGATTTTTTGCTGACACATCGGACTAGACTACATTATCTATATATCCAATAGCACTTCAAATAACACAAACACAATCAAAACGGTTGTATTGTTATATATGGTGACTTTTTTGATTAAATTTTTTAATATGGCGGGTACAGCTATAAAAATGTTTTAATCTCTATACATGGAAGATGTTTGAGAAAATATTATCGTGAAGTTGATTTAGTTGAAACTTCAATATTGCAACCTGCAGGAACTATTCATAAACATAAAGAATACGTATCTTAAAGTTGAGCGACGTTGGTAGTACTATGCGAAAATTCATTTCTATTAGTAAGTATTAGGTAAAGTCTTTTGCAATAATCCTTCACACACGTTTACGGTTTACCCTCGTGTGCTCAATTTTCCCTGATGGTACTTCGTTTTGGGGTGAAACACGTGTTTCTGTGTTCTATTTTTTACTATTATTATATCTCGGTGTTTATTTTATTTATTCCAAATTCTTTTACACGAAAATTGTCAACGTTGAATGATGGAAAAAAAATCGCTTAAATTAAAACATACCGCATTTCTTTGTATAGTAACACTAGCAGATCCGGCCACGCGTTGCTGTAAGGTTTACATACTCAATTTAGCTGACTAGTTGCCTTACACCGCCATCTGTTAGAATCTTATGAAACTAATCCTTTAAACAAATAATTTGCAATAAAATAATATTGCGACTATAAATTGAGATGTAAGCTATCCTATCTTTCAAGTTAGATCAAACTGAACACAGTGTGCAAAATTTGATTGAAATCAGTTAAATCTTTAGGAGTTCATCGCAGACAAACACAGTGACACGTACTTTATATATATTAAGAAGATAACAAGAAGCTACTTTTAGTTTGAAATTCTAGTGACTAAAGAGTAGCATGAATTGTTGAAATTTAAATGATTTGGTTTTTGAACAAAATTGTTTCGTTGGAAAAAAATTATAGAGATCTTCTATCGTTACATTCTAAACTGAAACAAAAGTTTGCTGGATACGAGAGCCTTCTTTTAAATGTGTTAGTTTCACCCAGTTCAATGAGGGAGCAGCAATGCACTAAAGGTATGGAAGAAAGTCAAGCCAAATTTTGGCAACCGGGTACTATATGCATCTTCAAAAAGCTTTGAAATTATTTTAACGAGCACGCAGCTTAAATGTGATGAAAGTCAAAAGATTTTTTGATATATTTCACGTTAGAAAAGCGGTGATGTTAGAGTCATACAATCACATCCTGTCTGAGTGGCGAGTACAAAGACAAACTTTTCTCCGTGGGACTTATATATTCTGTCATGTAGAATGTATTGTTAACGATAATGTTAACATAACAAAGGATAAACATGGAATTACAGGTTCACAATATTTAGTGTTTAAGGTACAGTTCGAGAATAGACTTTTTAATATACCTAGTACCCGTTATAAAAAATATTTTGAAGTAGCCGATTCGGGAGACATTATCCTGCAAAATAAAAAAAAAACATTTTCTATCGGATTTAATTGTGATTTTATACCATTCTGGAATTCACTTAAACACACATGAGTAGTTCATTGATATACATAGGAATATAAGAATTATATATAAAATATAATAAAGATAAATATATACGTGCGGTAGACATTGAATTCTACATAGCGTAAGAGATATACCATCAAATGTTTTCTCTGGTTGGTTCTTCATAACTGAAGATGGTGGCTATAGTGGAAGTAAGTCTGGAACGGATAAATTGTTTTCATCGGCCTCTGTCTGTGGCAATATTGGCGACTGTGTAAAATTTTGGATTTCCGATCATAGCGATCTGATCAAATCATCTATTTGGTGATCGACCTCAAATGTCCTCGAGCTTCCTCGGTTATTCTCGAGCGGCCTCAAATGTCCTCGAGCGGCCTCAAATGTTCTCGAGCGACCCCAAATGTCCTCAAGCGGCCTCAAATGTCCTCAAGCGGCCTCAAATGTCCTCAAGCGGCCTCAAATGGCCTTTAAATGTCCAAAATTTGTGATTTCGCTGACTTTAAATTAGAATCATGTTTTTATTTTGTAATGTCACTAAATATGCTGGTTAAAATTAAATTTATAGCGTATTTCCGGAGTTTCACGCCACATATTTGTTTTTATTAGCTATTCATTAAAATAGACAGCTAATCAATCTTGTTGACACAAATTACGTCGACCGCTGCCACTCGCAAATAACGAGGGTCATATTAAACTTAAAGGCTATCTTTTATTAAATGAAGATCAATGGATGATGATTAGACAGAAACCATGTAGCTTGTAAAGAAAAATTAAATAATCACGATGCTTACTCACTGTTTTTATTATTTTGCGTTAGTACATGAACCTGATAATAGTTACGAACAAAATTTTTCAATACACATACATACGTTAAACTATTTAAAATTAGATTTTGTGTTCAACGAATGCGTGTATTATATATAATATCTAATAGGAATTGAGCTTCGGAAACAATACCAATGATATACCGACACGGCGACAACCACTACTCGGCTAGAGAAGCAAAAAACGCGTTTCAACTATCATTCTATATGTGCGACAGTAAAACTAACATGCCAGATCTTGTACCTACGAGTTTTATGTTTAAGCGGGTCATCTATGCTGTTTAGCGAACGACTACACACTTCAATGTGTTTAATACCAGGTAATATTTATGTACTTACCTATTAATCAATAACTAATAAATAAATACAATAGCTTTTTCTTCCACCCCAATATGAACAAAATGTGTAAGTAAAATATATTCGATGATATCGTGAATATACGAGATATTTATTACCTTAAGAGAGCATTTTCAACTTTCATAGCCATTTATAAAAGTTCGTATATCTCGTTTGCGGCTTTAACCGCGCTGTGCTGAATTTCACTGTCTATTAAAAACTACAGCTTTATTGAGCTTTTCGGTTTAATGTTTAAGCCGATTTTAATTACCACTCGAGGTAAAGAGGTGCTTCGTGGTGGAGTGTTTTTACCAACGCTCAACGATCAGGGAAAACAAATTAACTTTATGATCGCGGTAAGCGTTTATATCCGCAACTTATGCTGTGAAATAAATTGAGACATATTGATAAAAGATTAACTACACTCCTATTAAAAAAGAAAGGGTTTCGCGTGGCAACACCGAGCCGAAACTATCGATGCTACATTATCTTTGAACAAAAATTTACTTTTTTTAGACACAGCAAGTAATAAGGAAGTCTGTCGACATTTAGTTAAATTTGTCTTTTACGAGCGTAAAAAGACGTTGAAATGTTTAACGGGAACAATCTAAAGTGATGTTTCTGTACAAAAAGTATAATTTAAACCGATGTGAAGAGGGGATGGCTCTAGATAATTGATAAACCATCAAGTTCCATCCATTTAAGTTTATGTATGGAATATGTAATATATTAAAGTTCAAATTGATTAAGGTTCTGAAATTATCGGGAACTAATAAATATACAAACGAAAAAAAATTTATGAATAACACATTTTTTTCAACTTATGCGACCAAACATCGTTCAGTTTTATTATATCTACTTGAAGTGTAATGTAAATAAAACTCCCAAATAGTTACTCGTTTATATTTATATGTCAAATATTTTCTCTATCAGCATTTATATATTCAGTATCGACTTCCTTCCCCTATCACATTTCTTCTTCCTTCTTTCCAATGAACAGGTAAAAACCGTAAACACCGCTTAAACCTCCTTCCTTTATATTATTTAACTCTGTTTATAAATGATACAGTAAATTCATGAAAATACTCAAACTATTTAAAATATGTTCATGTTACTCTTACAATAGCCTTGACTGAAATGACATAGTGAACTATATAATATAATTAATCACTTTCTGAGTCCGCATACCCTACAGTCGAATAATTATGGATTGTGATGAGGATAATTATAGTTCATAATGATTATTACCAAAATATGAATATTTAATATAACCATTATGTTGAAAAAGTAGACCGTGAGCATATCAAAGTGCTGATGAATCAAAAAACTGTTTATACCACCGGTAATTGATTTCTGATTACAACCCATAGTACTTGGATCAAGTCCAAATATTGTAACGTTATTATTACTGCCTTTATACATTATTTTAGAATAATTATATGGAGACCGAAATTGCGTTTATTGAGAAACAAACTTTAATTTGTATTACTTCATGAGTACCTAGTAGCCTGTTGTCTTGTCTATAACGAGCGATCAACCTCGGCTGAGCGTCATCGCTTGTCGAAAGTAAATATTCGCAATAATCAATTAATTCGATATATTTAAATCAGGCTCATATTTGGTTTTAAAGCTTACCTTAAGAAAAAAAAAACAATGAAAACATATTTTTATAGAATTATTGGCCTGGCATATCTATTTCGGGATCATTGTGTTCATATTGAAATTTATTTTCCTAAATTGTGACGCTTCAATCTTAAAAATACATGAGTAGTTTTAAACCATAAACATGTTTTTCTAGTTTCCTTTCAGTTACTAAGATTAAGTAATATTCATTTAATAGAAGGGTCGACAATATACACACTATCAGTCAACGTCACATCTTTATAGGTTTTTTGTGGTCATAAACGTACCTATTCACTTTATTTCGGTGACGTTGCTACTTGGGTACAAGAAAGGGACTATGGATTTATTTATTAGTGACCGATGAGTTGCTATAACTGTAAACTCGGCCATTTATGAAACTAATTTAGTTACAACAGAAGCAATTCAATGGAGGGATTTCAATTCATATGTAAGAAAGATCTACGTGCTCCTCTGGAAGGAATTTTTGGAGCTGTATGTGGACAGTGTATCGATAATTCCCTAAACATTTATTTGTTTATTCAAGCCATTGATTGTTAATAATCAGAATCTTTCTTCTCAGTGATTTTCTACGCGTAAATTTTTCTTCTCCCTGTTATTTAAAGAACCACTTCGAGTATCGTTGGATTAATTTATAGTATTTCTCTCTCTATCCAATTTTTATCACTTAGTCTGTCTATCATATATATTTTGTGGTAAAGGAATGTTTAGAAAGTTTTTATAATAATTTTATTAGCTTTGTTGACTTTATGTACGCCGTTCCCTTATATTATTATATTTATTATCACATTCACAACTCTTTGATGGGTTGCTTGTAAGAAATAGCTATAAGGCTAATAAGGCCGTTTGTTCCTTTGTACACCTTGTTCGTTTAATTTCTTAGCCAGCATCAATTTTGGTATTGTTTATGTCCATAGGTGAAGCTGATTTAACATAATATGCCTTATCTACTTGTTTATCTAAAAAAAAGCTTTGTATGTCCTGTATTGTGCAAACTATGTAGACTTTATCAATGTTACGAAAATATTGGCTAAAAAGACCAAATCAATGGAATGACATTGACGGATAGGGTATAGTGAGAGAGCTCGTAGGTATGCAACGTGTCATGTTGTGTATTAACTAAAATTGAATTTTTGCCAGAACCACAACTGTTATTGAATTGAAACTTTTTAGGAGATGATTCGATAAAACTGGACGAGAATGAAGAAAAAAGAAATGGAATTTTAACAATGAGTTTAATTTATGTTTTGATGGAGTTAAGGTCTGAATTAAATAACAAAATTTACTTTTAAGTGGCTTAGGTTAACCCATCTTCTTTTTAAAAGACTATTTATTTATTGCATTAAATACGATCATCTCCAAAGGCTTTAATAATCCGATAAATTAAATTGGTTCATTGATTTTGTTACCAGTCATTCGGTTAATTACACCCGCAGATGATCCTAAAAAACAAACAAACAAACAAAGCCTAAAAAAATGTTATACACTTAGTTTTTAAGCTTCTTAAAGATTTTTCTTAGATCAAACTTTATAAATCTTTACTGTATTATTGAATTTTGAATTTGTTTTTCGAAAAATATTAAAACAAGTTCCCTAAGCTATCTACTACTACTATCTACTTGAATCTACTTCTGAATTCTTCTACTTCTATCTACTTCTGAAATCTTTAAAATCTTTAAATCTATTTTTGTACAAATTATGTATATTAATTGATAAGTTGTTTTACGAACTTATGTAATTTCACCTGTTTGGTATCTGTCCATAATCAAATATTGTACATTAAATATGTGCCACTTTCTACTGTCTAATTGAACTAAAATTTGGCTCACAGTTCGTTTCTAGTGACAACACCCGATTTTAATTATAAGTGTTGTTATTTTTAATCCGACATATGACCTTTGTCCATTTTGATATGGGTCATATCATAGTTGATATAAAAGGACTTTATGAGCGAAATACAATAAGTAAAATGACGTTAGATTTTTTATTAACCATCTATAAAAGCTTAATTAAAAATATAAAATATATACGAGTACTCTTATTTTCAGAGTAATTTCATATAATTATGATTTAAAGTATAATTCAAGTTATAAAGTAATTTATGTTTTGTGTCTCAATTCTGTTAAAGACAGTTCCTGCTCAAATATAGCCAGGAAATAAACTAAAATGTATAAGTCCTGTTTAATATAAAAACATCTTAAACCGATACGCAATGGTACATTTGTACACTTTAAATCATGATTGTGTAAGTTAGATAAAGGCTTTGTGCAACAGGTCGTGACAGCATTTCTCAGTATCCAGGCTGCGGAAACTAATTTTGAAATCGTATTCTGTTGAATTCTGTTCTTGCGGTTTGCGGTGGTAACCGTGGGTTGTAATCCCGAAATTCCGAAGAATATTATAATAAATGTTTTCCCTTACAATATCCATGTAATTAAATACATTCTTACTAATTTAGATATAACAGAAAATGTCTTATAGTCCACCAAGTTAAGGAAAATTACAACATATTGAGCTACGTATAGAAGCAGGCGCTTTATGAATAAACGTAGGAGTAAGTGCTTGACGGAAATATAAACGTTTTCCTCTTACAAATAGCGGATTTTTGTGAATATGACATTCTGCTATCTCGCCGAAACTCTTATCTTTTTTATTTCTATCGTCATTGCTTCCAAATTTCATTGAATATATTTATTTTAATTATTGTTTTAAAACTGGATGTTTGTTTATTATTTACTGGCTTTACTCTGCGGGCGTTGTTACGCATAATACTTATAAACTCAAATTTAAATATAATTTTAATTTCTTTATCAAAGTGCCTTTGGATATACACTTATATACGAGTAGATTTAGTCCGATCAATCCACAAAACATCAACATTTTTGACTGTAATTCATCAAACATTTATCCGACCGATGTAATCATGGTTCAATTCATCAAAACCTTTTTCAGAGAATTCTGAATAAATTTGCTAAGGATATCGATGCTCTATCTTCTACCATTTCAAAGTCTATAAACGACGTACGGACAAACATTAATTTTTGTAAAAATTAAGAAGATAAGGTAGGCTTGACTGATGATAAGTGATAATATTATGGTTTTGGGTGGAAAAAGGCATTCATTTATTCACTCTAGAGTTGAAGATAGCAATTTCCATGATATTTAAAAACATGTGGCGGTTAAATACGTTCTCTGCTTAAGCGTGATCGTCTATAATCTGCCCTGTCGTAATATTTCTCTTTGACAAGTCTCTTTGGTAATATGATTACATTTTCGATTTGCATTTTTGATATACCGTTATATCCATACATTTTTTAAAGTATTTTATATGCATTGCGTAACATGTTTTGAAGTATTTGGAATTAACTTCTAAGGAATGAGTAACTGGTTACAGGATACAAAGGTTTTTTTTTTTGTTGACATTTATGTGTGTCTGGGCTTGAACGTTTGATGAGTATTTAAAAACCTTTTAACAAATAAGTAAAATCGCCTTCAAAAAGTATAAAATAATTTGATGAGGGAAGTTGAGAGTCGGAGGGATAAAGCCGGTGCCAGTTGCTTTAATTGATCTGGATACTAAAAAAGTCACCTACTTCCTAAACAGTATCCCTAATCAAGTTACATATATTATCCTTTTTGAAGGCGGTTTTACTTTTTTGTGAAAACGTTTTTATTTCTTCTCTTTGAATGGTTCCTTTCATTGTGCAGGTGTGATGTTATAGGCGTGACATTATGTAAGTCATTAACGAATAACAGTTTGTGCTACTTTTCTTTTAGTGCAAATAAAAACTTTAATTTATTTTCCTTTCTTGAAAATTTTGAACGAGCAATAAACAATTAACATATGAAATTAGACACATTTATATTTTCAGTCCCAAGTTGAAGTATAAGCATTCACTTTCAAATTACTACCTATAGCTTAGAATTAGAATTTATATCGTTATTTACAATTTCTGAGATCCAACTTCTCAATATCCTTAATCAAATGTCCAATTTCCTAAATTTCAAATGTTCATTCCAAAGCGTATTAATGGATAAAATTAATTTAGAGAGCGTCGTGACTTCTGCGCGCTGTTCATTTCCTGTCGATAACGAACGAACTGCGAATTAATTACATACTCAGATCGGACTTAGCCTATCAGTCAGTTTGTATAATCTGAAGTAAGGTTACGTCGTGTGTGATAAAAAATCCGTGAACATGGTACGAATAGTTAAATATCACTTTTGATATTGGCAATGCTATCCATAACTTTCTAGATAAAGCCAATGATTAAGAGTGTTCTCTTGGATAATAGGATTATACATCATATCCATAATTGGATTATTATCAAGTATATCGGCTTAAATTACGTATTGTGGGTAAATCAAAGAGCCTTATTGAAGATGATGTAATTATAGAACATTACAGGTATTTAATAACAATAAATAGCTCGATATATATGTATATCTGAGGGTGCGGCAATCTGTTTATTTGAAACAAAAGATTTTTAATATTGCTATGGTTATTATAAGATGCTGTTAGGTTAGCTAATTATATAATACTCGTAACTTAGGACAGAAGGTTCCTTAAGTAGGGACAGAATAAATTAACTGAGTTGGTATTACATGATTCTCACAACATTTTACCTTGCGAGACTTGATTATAACTTCTAAAAAGTTATATTTTTGTGCTAAGCTTAAGATTGTAGTGCTATAGGACGTCATTCTGTTCTAGTAATAGGATTTTGCACAAGCTTTGTTTAACTATAAACTACTGAGAAACAACAGGTTTATAGTTTACTAAACCCATATGGAAAATTGAGAGACGAACACCAGTTTAAGCTGACCTTTGAACTAATCCTATTATCAAAGTTTTGATAGAAACTCTATACAGGATATCTATATGGTACGTTTATTGCAATTTGGTCAATGTTTCGTGTGCTTCCAAACCTGATATCATAGGTAGGTAGGGTAACACTACTAGTTTAATACTTCACTAGTATTAATACTTCACCAGTGGTTATTTTAGACTTTAGAATAATCTTAGACTTTGGCTGTGACGTTTGACTTTATTGCCGGACCATTGAATAAACAGAAGTATTTTTGACTTATTGTGAGTAAATGATGCATTACCTTAATTTTATTTCATTACCTTGTATTTATTATTTTGGTAAGGCTTTTTTGAAAATTCCTAAGCTATAGTAAGTAAGCTATTCCGACTTATAAGCTATTCCACTCCTCAGCGGTTTTCACAATGAATAGCAAGACAAAAAGATTGAATACTTACTAAACTTCAGCTCGTTTAATATAAAAACGGGGATAGATAAATTAATTAATGTAAATTATACTACTATTGGTCTCCATAAATCCGCATTGTAGCAACGTGGTGGAATATTCTCTAGTCCTCCTCTTTAGTAGTGGGTCTGTAGTCGTATTTATTGGGTTGAGAGTACCTCAAACTGCGTAGTAACGCAGTTTATAACTTATCCAATGAAATATTGAGAGGCAAAAAGACTTGGCTATGCTCGAATTTTAGCGGACAGATACATACAGCTCCAAGTTATCTCCGCCTGACATTTACGGCCCGATTTTTTAGAGATGATTATAACACTGTAATTACTTCTTCGGTAAAATAGATGTTGGTGTATCGAATGAAGCTTACAAGCTATGTGTAACTGAAGTTTAACAACTTTGCCTTCAACTCCGTAGTGACATATCCAAGGTAATAAGTAGGTTCTAAAACATAATAATACTTCTTGAGATATTACATAAGGAAAGTCGTAAAATTTGCTCATCTTATGAAAGAAAGTTTGGTACTTTCTATGACTCTTATATTATGATTGTGTTCGAAATTCAATGTAGCATCGTGTTACAATAGAAACTTCTATCAGCGTCTGTAGTTCGGAATATTTACGCCCTAAGGGTATGCAGTCTTTATTCAGAAATTCAAGTGGAAAGAGGTGAGACGTGATTTAGGTGTGCTATGTTTGAGACGTAATAAATAATTTTATGCTGTCGTTGGCTTTTTTAAAAGCTTTTATTATTAAGAATAAATGACGTCTCCTAAATTACGATTTATTATTTTATACACATGTTAACTTAAAGCTGTTACCAATCTACGTATAACGAGACGTGGATCATTGAAAAAGTTCTGAAGTTTTTATGATTTAAGAAGTGAACAACAATGTATTGAATGCTACCCGTTCATAATTTAATATATTCGGTGGTTGAAGTATTTCTCAAAGAGAGTATTTTTAATCGAGACTTTGAATAAAGTTAATGCAATAAGTAATGTAATTTAAGATTTATTAACTTACTTTAAAAAAAAACAAAAATTACTAAATTCTTATTAAAGAAAGTAGTAGATATTATAGATAAAAACTGACAAAATTTTAGTTTTTATGAAATACACGGTAGTATTTGAGAACGTAAGCATTGTGAATTAAAAAACATGTTTCAACAGATCTCCGTTACTGTATTCACTGAAAGCAACATAGATATTCTGTAGCTGAAATGTATCTGCACAGAAATTCAAACACAATTTGCGTAGCCCTAGAGGCAAAGCTTTTCGTGTGAATATTTAAAAAAATATAATTTTGATGTACGAGTCTGTAATATAAATACCACTGTGGAGTTTAATAAACTATATATTTTCCAATTAGTGATTGTTGATTCGTAATCAACTTGGTTAAGTGATTTTCAGTCAGCGCTGGCGCTACGTACATATATACATAGTTATCCAATAGTAAGTGAATTCGATTAACATTAATATCATGTATCAGGTAAAAAATAAAAAAACTTATGCGAGTTAATGATAGCTAAATATTAAGTATAAATTAATGATACTATTTAAGAATACATTATGAATCATACGATACAGTTTTTTATAAAATAAATTAATTTAAGTAGGTAAGTTGCGAAAAGTATTATGCAGTGTATGATTGTACATACTGACTATGGTAAGTATAATTTCTAGTTAAAGTTAGTTTAAAATATAATATGTAACTCGAAGAGAACTATTACTATTGAGATCCATGTTTATTCAAACGTCTTACATATTTACTAGTTGTCTATCATCGTAGTGTTGGATGATTAAAATTAGTTTGTTAACAAGTTTCATTTAATTTAGAAAATAGTACTAAGTGTTATTTCCTGTAATGCTACAAAAGATACGGTGGATGATAAAATTTTACTCTTTAGGAAGGGAGTTTTACCACAAAATGTGCAATATCACTACAATAATTTAAGAGCCTCTCACATTTCGAATGTTGGTGGGTGAAATCGTTAATTGGCTATTGAAATAATAAACGCTCTCGGTGCTCAAAATTCAACTATAATAATCATTATAAAAAATCTGCTATGTAAATTTTATTATTATTTGAGACAGTACAATTTTCTACATAATACAGAATATTTCAGGGACATTTTAGAGTTTTAATTAATTTTTTTTATAACATCAAAAACACAAAAAAAATCTTTATACACAAAAGGAAAAACTTCTTTAAAAAAAGAAACATCGAAATCGATCTACCCAGTAAGAAGTTATCGATCTACACACATGAAAAAAATACAGACTAATTAAAAACCTCCTCCTTTTTTTGAAATTAAAAAAAAGTGATTCTTTTTTTTCAGTCTATTTATATATAGTGTCTGTGTTGTGATAGTTTTATCCTAAGTATATACTCATAATGTATGAGTCCACGACTGTTTGATTCTGAGGAAATTGGCGTGAGAATCGATGTGGAAAATTAACTAGTGGCACTGGTATGCCTGTGCCTACACAGCTTTGTCAATGTCAACCTGAAAAACACAGGAATACAATTTTTACGAAAGACTAAACATGCCATTTGGAAGGCGCCTTGCGGCTTCACTGGATTAAAACGACTGTATCGTATAAAAAAGCAACAAATATAATTCCACTTTCATTTTCTAAGTGATTTAGGCTTCAAATGTTTTAGTTACACTATTCAATAAAACTGGAATGCCAGTTTGTAGCCATAAAATTAATTCCCCATTGTGATGTTAAAATACAACCACGTATTTCTTATATGATCGTAGATCTTTACCTCGATTTGGTCACGTTTGGATTTTATTAAAACTTTTAGGGGTAATGGGTTTTAAAATTAAAACAATTTAATTTTATCTTGATACCTCAAAGGGTTCTAACGGTACCCTTGCAATATATGAAGCCGAGTGGTTCTATTTAAAACAACTTTCTACAGTGAACTACGCTCATTACATATTGACCTAATTTTATCGGCTAAAGTGTATTTTGAGCTGACTTTGATGGTATCTTTGCTTAAGTGATTTTAAAATGTCTAAATATTTATTCTATGATACGATATAGGTTAATATTGCATGGTATTTTAAAAGCCAGGGATGATCACTGACATGATTAGTGTTACGAACTACTCTGGTGTGGTCATCTGCTACTCTGTCCAAAGCGATTCCTAATAGATATGGTTTCTTTAAAA